>LR736870.1:3433999-3449455 GCA_902654985.2 Oryctes borbonicus
CTCGGGGAAGCAAATGTACTTACGGGCCGAGTGTCATATTATGTTTTTCCTACTGCCGGCCAAAAATTTCGAAGAAACCAGCATTTTACGAAAATGTGTGTTATGCCTATTTCTATATTCATGTATTATTACTTTACGTCCATGGGGACGTAAAATTCTTTTACATCCCGCTCTCAGGAGCAACCGAGGTACATAAACCGTAAATCGAACTTACGTCCCTTCCTATCAGGGCGGTAATGATTGGCCTACGTAGACGATGGTAGGAAAATTCTATTGCCAAAGTTGGTATTGTATGTCTGTTTTTGACCTGGAACTCAGTACGAGACCTATTGATTCTCCTCCCAAGTCTTTGTTGCTTGTTTTATGTGGTTTTTTTTTGAGAGATTAGGACTAATAAAAGGCATGTTCGCTGCTCCTTTAACCGGCCTTCTTTTCATTTTCTTCGATCTCTTGATGGCTTATTGCATCCCAATTGCCTTAGATTGTGTACCAGACCAGATTCGTATGTGTAGGTCTTGATAATTTTAGAACTGCCTGACCGTACTACCTTCATAATATCTGCAGTTATAAGAAAGAAATTGATCTATCTAAAACTGCCTGAGTTCTAGTTGTTATAATCTTTTGTTTTTTGTCAGTGTTCAGATTAATTTTCGATATTCATACTCTATTTCTTGATTCGATTAAATAATCTTATTCTTTACAATCGTATTTCGCGACAATTTCCGTCATTTAATACGTATGTAATTCCCCCAGTAAAACATATGCTCGTAATCATCTGAACCTAATATCTACAAACAACCACAAAGTAAAGAGACAGTCATCTTCCTTCCATTGATAAGAGTAAAATTAGATAACGCGATTGCGATTACGTTACAGCTGACGGAAAATGCTTCACCCGGATCTTTACCGTAACGCAAAAATTATAGCCTGTCAGCGGATAATGAATTCCGTCACTTGAGTATTTCGCTAAATCGGATTATTCCCGAAAATTACGTGTCATGTTTGAAGACTATGACGTAATGCTGTTTCCTATCGTTGAATAGATATATTTTTTGTTCGTGAAATGCAGTCGCGGAAGAAGATAGTATCATTTATCGATATTACTATTTATAAAAATAAAAGGTAAGCTACGAACATGTACAGTGGCGGCCACATAAATAGCACAGGCATCAAATTTCATTTGAATTAACCGCTCAAGCTGTTCCCGTTTAAATTTTTATTAAACTAGCGTGAGAGTCCCCGAGTAGGTTGCGTGTACTTCCCCTAGCTACGTATTCCAGAACAATAATTCAGCATTCAATGAAAAAAAAAATAAATTAGTTTCACTTTTCTAGCAGGAACATAAATAGCACAGCTGTCGGTTCTGTAGCGGAATCTTATTATAGTGCTACGGTTCGAGTTATTTTATACCAAAAAAGTGGTGTACTTACCACTTTTAAAATTAACGTTTTATTAATAACAAAAATTTAGGTGTTAGTATAATGGGACGAGGAAACCATTGCACACCAGAGAAAAGAGAGTTAATTTGCACCATGAAAGAGAAGGGGATATCAATTTCAGAAATATCACGAACATTAAATTGTTCACGTAAATTAATACAAAATACGATAAGGCATATTCAGACGGAAAAAACTTTAGAAAACAAGAAACGGAAGATTAGGCCTCGTAAAACAACCTTACGACAAGACAACCTTATTCGTCGATTAAGTTAAGAAGATCCTTTTCGCGCAGCTACACAAATAAAAACCGAATTTAATAAACAATTTGATATTGATATATCGAGAAGAACAATACGACGTCGGCTGAAGGAATTTAACTTACATGGGTGTATTGCAGTACGAAAGCCGCTCGTGTCAAATAAAAACCGTAAAAGATTACCGTTTGCGAAATGCACAAAGAAAAGCCGCTTTCTTTCTGGAAATCTGTACTTCGGACAGATGAGAGCAAATACAACCGACTTGGGTGTGACGGAAAAATCTATGTGCGACGACCCATCAATCAGAGATTCAACCTTAGGTACACTATACAAACATTGAAACACGGTGGAGGAAGCGTAATGGTATGGGCTTCTATGTCATGGCGTGGTGTAGGGCCTATATTCAGAATTGCAGGAAAAATGGATCAGTATGTCTATCGCAACATTGTAGAAAACGTGATGGAACCATATGCTGATGAATTTCTTCCAGTAACCTGGGGTTTAATGCACGACAATGATCCCAAACATACGGCGAGGACCGTAAAACAGTGGCTAGAGCAAAAACAGATTCGAGTGTTAGAATGGCCTGCACAAAGCCCTGATTTAAATCCCATAGAAAATCTATGTGATGGGGGGATGTTGAGGTTGTTATAAAGTCTAAATCTCCAGCGACATTAGCCGAATTATGGAATACTATTGAAGAAGCCGGGCATAACATTCCTGTAGAGAGATGTCAAAAATTAGTTGAAAGTGTGCCGAGAAGATGTGCAGCAATATTGGCTTGTAAAGGGTTTCCAACAAAATATTAAATGTAAAAGCAAAAAAGAATTAAAAAAGAGAAATAATACAGTATTTCGTTATTGTTATTAAATGTACTATTTCTATGCCCACTTAAAAAATAATATATTTATTTTTTTAATTTGTTTACCTTGAAGTTTATAAAATATTGTGTGTTTATTATAAACTGCATGCCATCTGCTACGTTTTTAAGCTAAGTTAAATAAATCACTTGTTAACATTTACAAATATATCAATTCATCCACATCAGTTTACCTGTGCTATTTATATGGCCGCCACTGTATATATGCTGGTCTGTTTTGCAGTTTCGAACGTTTATTGATATTGTTTAATATAATTTCAAACTATTTTCCAACGTCGTAGAGACAAAAATGTATGTTTCGTCTATAAATCTAGAGACCAGCAGCTTTCATCAAATTTCTGTTTTGAATAATTCTTGAAAAAAAATTTTTTTTAACGCTCAATATATAGGGTTTTAATAAATTAACTTCATACACTTTAGTAAGTGATAATAAGAAGAAAAAAAATACATTGAACTCCAATACTCGCTGATTTTCGAATATTGCTTACCAAAAACAAGAACAAACAACATATTCAGGGCACTCTAACCTTATATAAGTTATCACGGAAGAAATTCAAACTGTTGTCTTTGCTCTTGTAAATAAAGTTGTAGTCGTCGTCATCGAAGAGATTTCTTAATTGATTTTGACGACTTTTTCTCGGAGCCTGCGATCGACGTCTTGAAAAGTTGGATAAGATGGAATATGCTTCACAAACAAATCTCTCCTGGTAAATTCGTCTAGCTTCCCGCGAATTTCAACAAGCTAATCATGGGCAAGATTTAGCATATTTGGATTTTTAACGAGCTTTTGGTACTCTGAACGCTTTTTTATTTTGTCAAACATATGCTAATGTCTTTTGCTTGATACCGGCGGTTATTTCATTGCTTTTAATCCAGTCAGCATCGCAGTACTTAAGATGCTTAGAAAAGTTATCAAGTAAGAATTTGATTTTCCTCGTCAGGACAATTGTCCAGATCCAAAGCAACATATTTAAAAAATTACATTTTAAGAAAGTTACTTTCAAATAAATAAGTTTATTATTGTATCTGGAGTTCCGCATTTATTTGTATTGTTTGCCATGCTACATTGCTATTTTATGACATTAAAGCTTGCAAGATAAGCTTGACAGAAATATGGTTTCAAAATGACAAATTACTTCGAAGAACGTGCCATTTTGTTAACATGTAATGACGACCTAACGGGATATATAAGCTCTTAAGCTTGTGATACCCTCGTGAACTTTTTAATATGCACAAAATATTCTATAGCTTTATTACTATCAGCCTCTCGCGGTCAATAGTTAACTGCAATTAATTACTCCCCAATAAAATTGTGCCGGCTACACTAGAAAAATCCGCCACTTGACCCTGGTGGGATTCGAACGTTCAGCAACTAACCGTGCCACAATTAGGATCAGGCTCTTTTTGTTAATAATATCAAAATAGCAAATGTTGAATAAAAATTGATGATTACTATTTATCTGTCTGTAATTGACGCAACCATTAGTTTCTTTCCAGCAATCCAGTATTCACGCGGTACGAAGCTTCTCGGCAAGCTTCCCGGGCAGAAGGTGTTCTATGGCGACCAGCCTTTTCCTAAACAGCGCTACGTACAACCAACCGCTGACCAATGGCACGCTGAAGATTCAGGAAAAGCGAGCACCACTGAACGTACTGGAAGATGAGGAAAATGTTCCGAAGCGAAGGTTGGTGCGAACCAAAAGCGCACCAATGAACAATAGGTAAGTTCAAATCTTTGCTTTTGGAGAAATATTATTCTTATTCGGAAACTTTTTTCTTAATTACCTTCCACGCTGTATATTACATATCCACGACACTTTTATTTGTTTTCATGTATTGTTAAAGCAAGAAATATCGACGCCCTGTAAATAACCTGTTTCCTAGCTACGTTCCAATTTTTACGCTTCAACACGCGAATCTTAAAAGTTTCTAACATAAAATCAGCTTTTCTCGTCGCCAGTGCCGTCTAATATTCACGAATCAGATTGGCCCCGATCGCGCTGACGTGTTCAACGTTCATTGTCCAAGTCGGTAACATCTACACCTCGAAGTGGCCTGATTGATTACTGCCGATATCGAATACACATTCGAAAGCTCGTAAAAGATTTCTCGTAACATCTTCAACTTTTCGAAAAGCTTAGCTGCTATGGCTCTGCTTGATATTCACATTGGCAGAAATTAAACATTCAATAATTAATAAATACTAAAGGCTGTTAGTTATCAAAATGATATGAGCAGTGCTTCTCAAACTTTTTTGATCGTTTCTACGAAATTTGTCAAAAATTTGTGGAAACTTTGTAACTAGAGACTTTGTATCTAGGTATCTAGAGACTATGAAAAAAATATGAAAAAAAATAGATACGACTTCTATGCTTAACAGAGCAGTATTTTAAAGTGTTAATTTTCTTTTGTCACCTACTTCCATCTTAATTCTAAATGTTAATTCTGCCTTTAGAATCATATTACTTGCTATTTTCCAATATCCACATCTGCTTAACCTCAACATGTTACCTCTAGCAAATTATTGGTAAATAAAAATTAAGATTAGATACGACTACCTTCGTGCAGATGATTACGTATGCACAAAGTTTCAATATTCCAAAAAGGAACCATCAGAATTCGTCATCCTGAATATGGAGCGCGTCAAATCTCGTGATACACGTTCATATTCCCTCATATTATTCGCGTGCCCATTTGCATTATACATTCGAGTATTTATTGTCTTATTGAAACGTTATTTATTGAAAACAAGGAACGCGTAACGACGGAGAAATATTAATATTTGCCTTCGTGGGACGGACTGGCGACCATTTGTACTCGAAAACATTATTTTTCAATATATGCACAACTTCTTTAAACGATCGTATTGCTTCTTAGCATGAAACAGGTATAATACCTTAATTTCACATATTTTACAGAATTAACGTTTTCAATTTTATATAATAATAATATATTTATTATTAAATAGCAGCCGAACTGGTAAATTGATTAGGTAACAGGGTCCTGCATGATCAAGAAATTATCATCGTAATTTCTTAGACCAATAAAATTATTTCTTTGATAAGAATAATTAAAAAAATATGTTTACTTGAGATAAAAATCAATTTTCTTATTTCTTATACTTTGCATAGATGCAAAGACAGCTAAATCAATGGAAATTTTCACGTGATCTCAACTATCATTTCTATCCATTCTACATGCCAAACTACATACATACACTGCCGTTCAGTGAAGTTCGGTCATACAATAGAAATCTATTATATCACACTGTACACAATTATTAATACGTAAAATTAGAAAAATATTAAGCATACACTTTTCTAAGGGATTAAAGAAATAAATTATTATGTAAAGTAGAAATATTGCGACAACCACAATAAAGTCCCTTTTATTATCATTCCAAGAATTTCTCGGAAGTACCGATCTTTTGAAACGGGTCGTTTGGGGATCATTAACGAACAATACATTTAGGAAATATACCGCAGTATCACTCTTGTTTATTTACCACAGGCGTAAAAATATAAATTTGCTTCGTTTTACTGTTAAACGTGTGTTGGTGTGCATCTGTCGTTTTTGCGCGAAAGTTTTAAGAAAATTTACTTCAAAATGGAACGTGGCAAGCCTACCAGTATAGAAAAACGTTCGCGCATTATTACGCTGTTTGAAGAAGGATATTCGGGGCGACAAATTGCTGAAAAAATAAATATGAGAAGTTCAACAATAAATGACATCATACAGCGATATCGGACAACTGGAACTATAGAAAATCGTGTTCGTCCTGGAGCATCTAGGAAAACAACAAAAGCTGAAGATTTGAGAATTGCATTATTAAGCAAACGCAATAGAAAATTAACAGCGCCACGAATAGCAGCCGAAGTCAATCGCGGCCGTGAAGAACAAGTTTCGGCGAGTACGGTGAAACGTCGATTTCAACAAGCGGACCTTCATGGGCGCATTGCCGTTCGAAAACCCTTATTACTTCAGGGCAACGGAGCAAAACGACTACAGTGGGCCCGTTCTCATCTAGATTGGTCGTTAGATGATTGGAAACACGTGCTTTGGAGTGACGAGTCAAAGTTTGAGGTTTTTGGGCAAAATCGACGAGTTTATGTCCGAAGATCTAAAACCGAAAAGTGATCCCGAACTGCATTGTGCCTACAGTGAAGCAAGGGCGTAGTTCTGTGTTAGTGTGGGGATGTTTCTCCTTTGCTGGGACGGGAGATTTATGCAGAGTGCAGGGTGTAATGGGGAAGGAAAATTATTTTGCAATACTCCAGAATCATGCAGTGCCATCGGGATTGCGTATAATAGGCCGTAACTTTACATTCATGCATGACAACGACCCAAAACACATTGCGTTAGTGTGTAAGAACTATCTAAAGGAGCAAGAAGAACAGCCCACCCTGAAAGTACTGACATGGCCCCCACAAAGCCCAGATTTGAACCCGATAGAGTTGTTGTGGGATGAACTGGACAGGAGGATCCGAAAAATATGCCCAACTTCACAAGAACATTTACGGAATATTCTGCAACATGAATGGATTAATATTCCACGGTCCGTTTTAACAAAACTTATCGAAAGAATGCCTAGAATAGTTCGAGCGGTGATTAACAGCAAAGGAGGTTTTTTCGATGAAAAAAAAATATAATGTTCAGTATGTTATATTAGGCCAGAATAACTTTTTATTTATTTATTTTTGTCTTTTTTACCTGTACATACAATAAAATTGCATTTTGTTTTTAGTTTCGTTTGTTTCTGTAACCTTTTCATGTTTTTTACCGACCGACCGAACTTCTCTAAGCGGCAGTGTACATACATACATATACATTAGATACTTCGAGACGGAATATGTTCAAGTCGATCACGAAGTTCACAACTTCAAACTTTCGATAATCCCAACTCAGCACAACGTTCGCAACGATATTTATCGTCGAAAATACAACCTTGACATTACCATTAGATATTACCGAACTGGGTAGGTAGGTATAGGACAGCTAAAATCTTATTTTAAAATTGGAACGGAAGGTATTTCCCTAGCGGCACACGCGAAACTAGACTCCCATTGGTCCGTCGTAAAAATTATGAGTAGGCATATCGTAGGGACTTTATATTCTCGTGGATTTTAAACGGGCATCACGCTACATTGTCACGTAATGTTAATGAGGAACGGAAACCGAAATCGAACTTTTCGAATTTTTAGCCCACCTGAGCAATTTTGAGAAGAATTTTCAAATTTTTCCGCACAAAATAACGTACAGGGTCATCGGTTTGAGCATACAGGTTACTGCGTTTTTGGATGCATCTCCTCAATTCAATTTCTTCAACACTCCCTACATCTCTCAAGGTTAGTTTTTGTGATAATTGAGATAATTTGAGATTTTTACGAAATTCCCCCCATTTCTTTAACGGTCGATAGCTTAAATGTCTCAGACGCCAGAACGATTATTCAAATTTCATTCGATTGAGCATTTCTTGGAGTATATTGAAAAATGTCCAAGGTGTACAAGATGATGAAATCGACGAAATAATTGCCATGTTTAATTCACTGTATTTCGAATCAATTCTTTTAATGGGACATTTCTCTACACCTAAAATGTATCGTTCTTTGGTAAATAATGTAATAACACTGAAAATTATTTAAGATAGTTCGCAATTTGCGAATTGGGTCAGCTACATCAAAATCGGTTACTGGGTAGAGAAAAATGGCTAATTCGATGCAAATATTAATATCAGCGTAATCAAATGATGGGACGTTATAGATTTGTCAGGTGGTGGTGAGTAGAGTAGGCAAATTCGGGTGCGCACCATTGGCGTATCTAACGAATGGACTCTTGCATGCGGAGGGAGTCAGTATGAAGAGATATATTATCGCGAACGGTGCCATTCCGGTGGTAGATACAAAGAGTTTTTAAGATTGTTTTTGTAGATTATAAACTGATCTATGTTACTGAATGAACACGGGAAATTGCCATCTCTAGTCATACGTATAAAAAATAAAATCGAGGGTGTATGTAATTCGATGATTAAAAAAAAACTGACCGTCTTAAGCGTCTTTCGTAACTTGAAAAATTGGAAAAGCGAGATTAAATATTTTTAACATAAGGTGAGTTTCCAAAGTATTTCTACAAAACGCGTCCGCCGCGAGGAAAATATGTTCTTGTATAAAGAAAACGATGGCTCTACTATGGCTCTAGTGATGTTATATTTGCATAATTAAAAAAATCTTTAAAACAACTTAACGCATCTGTAGACGAACCTTCACAAATTTATCGAAGTGTGGCAAAATCTGAATCTTTGTCTAAAACACTTTCAAACTTAATTAGAACACACTCATTTTTTGGGTCTTCTAACGAACAAAGCTGTGTGCGTACATCTTTCACAATTTGCAGTGATTCCTCTAACGACAGTGAAGAATTTTGTAATTTTTCTATTGCTTGCACTACTCCGATGTAATTGCTGCGAATAGTTTGTAAATCACTTTTAACCTGACTATCTTCAAATTTTTTCTGACTTGTTTTGATAGCTGCACATTCTTTCGAATTGAATAATAGAACCACCTTCTTTATACCCTCAAAATATTTACGATAGTAAAATGCCGCTTGTAACCATGTTCCCCAACGTGTAAGGATCGGTTGTGGTGGTTCAGGGGTATGAGAACACAGTCTGTGAAGTTCGAAAATATGTTTTTGGGTTTCAGAAACGCTGCTCTTATACTCGCAATTAGCGCATCCACCTGTGGATAACGTCTACGAATTGTCTCTGCCACAAGGTGTAGAGCATGAATTTTACACACTATTTCTTAAGGGACCGGCCTATAGAAAGCATGGTGACCTCTGGATATTTCAAATTTTTCCAATGTGCTTAACACCACTTTTGAAATTACTTGGGCATTCGTCTAGAAGCTAATAAAATTGAAGATGACGATTGATATGGTTCCATTTTGCGCACCATAATATTAAGTACAGATCTTTTCTGCAATCAGTTGTTTCATCCACACACAAGCGCAATTTTTTATTTTTCAGTTCAGCCTTAATTTTATTTTCTAAATGTACACGCCCAGATGGTAAATAATTTCGTAACGTGCATAATTCGCTTGACATACGCGTGACCTACAATTTCTATAATTTTGTTTAAATGATGCATATCTTTCACATGATTCTAAAAAAAAAATGTAGTGTGTTCTAACTAATCAATTGAAAACACCAAACTTGTACGCTGCGGACACTGAACATCCCGTATACTAAAATATAAATTTTTTTACGCAGCATTTGTCTCAGAATATATTTTCCCCAAATTTCATTGGAAAGGAATTATCTTCCACCCACGCATTAGGTCGACGCTTTATAATTGTGTAAAAATAGATGTTAATTTCTCATTCGCTCTATCACCTTCTTACTTAGGTGAAACAAACAGGAACTCTTAACGGAACTGTAAATAAGGCGACAGATGTTAAACTTCTCATTCAGTTCAACCGCTAAAATGTAGCTTGTATTAAACTGGCTGTTATGTCAATAGTGTTCAGTCGTATTTACTTTAATATACGTAAATGCATCAGTGTACTTAAGGTTTAGGTTTATTTTCTGATGTTAATGTTCTAAAACACTCTATTTCGTTTTGATATTTTCTATTTTAGAATCTGCCACACTTATTATCTGTAAACTAAATTCCAAGCATTTTGCCATATAAATATATACACTACCCGACAAAAACATAGACGCGGTATCGTTTCTATTTACGAAACAAAGTTTTATATAAAATCTAAATCAGGGTTATTAATACTTGTAAATAGTCCATTTATAGATATTTCTGGGTATTTATTGCTTTATGAGAGGTAATTGAGATTTTCCTGGATCAAAATAGGAATTTTAAATGCGACAAAAATTTAGACCCTCTGCATTTATTACATTAATATAAGCAAAAACGTTTTAATTTGATGCTTCTCTTTATATGCAGTAGTTGTGCTGGTAAAGTGTACACATTTCACCGCGAGAAATTATATTTCATAAAGTGTTTGCAATAAGGGTAGAAAAAAGCAATTATCCTTGATAGAAAGGGGTAAAGTTCTAGCCTGGCACCAGGATAGTGTTAGTAAGAAGGAAATTGCTCGTCGGTTGCGAAGAAGCGATCATTCCATTAAAAATTTCCTAAAAGATCCGGAAAATTACGGCAAGCCAAAAAGCCAGGGGCGACCGAAAGCTGTAAGTTAGCGGGATAAACGCATGATATTGCGGTGTGCATCCAATTCTTCTACGTCGGCGAGAGTTATTGCAGAACAGGCGGGGGTACAAACGCACGTGCGTAATGTTCAAAGGATTTTAAAGGCGTCACCGGTAACATCACGAAAGGAAATGTTGAGAAAACCACCACTTTCGGCGAAACACAAAGAAGCGACGTTGAGATTTGCTGAAGAACACGTATCCTGAAAGAAACAATGGGAAAAAGTTATATTTTCCGATGAGAAACGTTTTAATTTGGACGGACCGGATGGGTACTCGCATTATTATCATGATCCGAGAAAGGAACCAAAAGTGAAAATGACCAGACAATTAGGGGGTGGATCTGTGATGATATGGGCAGCGATTGGATTTCGCCATAAAAGTGGGATAGTGTTTTGCACAAACAAAATGACATCTGTGACGTATAAAGACTTATTGCGTGACAATCTTCTACGTTTTGGAAACTAATGGGCCGGGCGCAATTTTGTTTTTCAATAAGATAACGCGCCAATTCATAAAGCAAAAACCATTACTGAATGGTTTAAAGAGAAGAAGATTAAAACTTTACAGTGGCCGGCACGGTCACCAGACTTAAACATTACTGAAAACATGTGGGGTGAATTGGCACGTCGCATTTATGGCGGAGGCCGTCAATATTTCACGGTACAGGAACTGAAAACTTCAATAGCGACTGAATGGCAGAATATCCCTCAAAATTATGGGTTAAATTTATATAAATCTATTAATATCAGACTATTATTGGAAGCAATTAAGAACAATGGAAGATCTACGCATTACTGATCGCTCATTTGTTGATTTTTGTTTTACATTTGCAACAGAGCGTCTAAATTTTTGTCGCAGAAATTGTTTAAACATTGGAGTAATAATTTATTATTTAATTCATATATTACTGGATGAGATATTTTTAAGTTTATTTTACTTTTATGAATAAAAACTTAATTAGATATCTTGCTAGTTTCGCAAAGAAATGTTGTAACCCTTAAAACCCTTAAAACCCGTAAAACATCTTACCGCGTCTAAGTTTTTTGTAGAGGAGTCTAAGTATTGCTTTAAACTCGCGTGTGGGAACTAACGTATTTACCACAACTATGTATTTCCACATTCTTCACAAAATACACGTAACGACTACAGAAGCAAATAAATATCCAAACAAATGGTGCAGGTTTATCCGGATGTAAATTTGCAAGGCCTTATCCGAGAACCAAAAACGCTTGCTAAATTTTTGTAATTCAATTGAAATAGTTACATGCGTAAGTGAGGAACAAAAGTGAACACACATACAGTATTTTCACAAAAATTAATGGTTATTCGATGTTTGCATGTAGAATAACGAAATATAGGGTAGGTTAGGTAAACGAAAAATGAAATATACAAGGTAAGTTAAAAGTATGGAAAACATTGTCGTTGTTATACATTTTGCAAAAAGAGATTTTAAACAAAAGTTGCGTAGGAAATTATCAAATACCATTGGTCACTGCGACTTTAATAGATTTATTGAAACGAAATGCCCCGTGTGTTAGTTCAGTTCGATTGACTCAAGAAATGGCCTGCTGAAATATTGGTGGCAGCACATTTGCATAGAATGGAAGATCTTCTTAGCATAGACGACAGATTTGATCTTCGGCTTTTCCTAGTTTGAATAAATGATATTTTAGGACTGCATGGCCTATCAAAAATCCCGACAGTTGCCTCAGGTCTACTTTGCTGAACGGTAGCACTATTGTCTTTGGAGAGCCTGATATAAGTGCCTTTGCCTGTTTTTGGACTGGAACTCTTTCCCAAGACGAAGTCCTTTGGTTGTCCTCCCATGTCTTCATTGTTTGTTTTATGTGACTCTTTGTGGTGGTAGTTAAGGTCACTGATGCCTATATCTATTCCAACATCTTGTATTGTCAAGCTTATTTTAAACACGAATCTATCGATTTTCTTCAATTGTTTCATAAAGTATAAAGCCCTGTTTATTGAAAAATAAACATATCACTTTATTATATCTCTGGATAAAAAAGAGATAAAAGAGATAAAAATTACTCTCGAAACCACGCTGATGACGCCAGGTAGGCAGAAACATGTCCGTGTGTTAGTATATTTTTTTCTCTCCTTTTATTGCGTTTGCCGTGAATTATTCCATTAATACCATGAGGAAGCTAAGCTATCTTAGAATTATATTTTTTGGTTATAAACGTATATGTTTTTTTTTTTAATAGATAAATAAAAAGGTAAACCGGTAAACTCATATGTATTTTTGCAAATACGCAAATAAACATTTCATATTTTTAGGCATTTTATATTTTTTCTGGAAGCATTTTTTTTACCACCGTTTTGCACTAGTTGCCACAAATCATTATTGTCATTAGTGAACAACTGTACTTATTCTAAATTTTGAGTAGGTCGTGGTCTGCTCGTTTGAAATTCTTGAGCCTCGAACTAATTTTGGACGCTTTTTGCAGAAAACCTAGCGGGCATTATCGTCACATTCTTGTATCGACGTATTATCAACATATCACCAATAATCACCAAAATTCGATTTAGTTTTGATTCGTCTCAAAAAATTACGATCTCCCATTGTTCTACATTCTAATTAATGTATTTTTTTTTAATACTAACGAGCTTCAATATGTTTGAGAGAGCAGGTTCTTTCTTATCCCATTTACTCATTTTCAATAACTTTGTAGCTATTGACGCCGTCGTTGCGATTTCTGAAATTGTACATTTTGTTAATCGTCAGCCCTGATAATAATTTTGGACGTGCTATTAAAGATGCAGGAACTTCATTACAATATCCTCCCTAACTGCAAATTTTTAATTGAAAAAGAACTCTAATAACGTATACTTTCACGGCCACGATGAGTCGGTTAAACCTAAACGTGTTCCGGGTTTGGCCCATGTCGTTTCGCCCGCACTCATATGGAGTTTTTTCAGGAGGAGGAAAGATGGTGGGCCACAGCTAGCGCGGTGACAACGTCTCGGGCGAAACTGACTAATTGGGATGCAATGAATCACTGTGCTAACTGTGGCCTATCACAATTCCTTCTTCTGAAGAAGCTCCGTATTAGTGAGAGCGAAACGTCGAGTTTTCGATTAGCCACCATGACACGGTCTAAACCCGAAACACATTTAGTTTTAAGAGAAAAAATACTATCTTTCCCGGTTTTAAATATCGGCTTCATGAAAGTATGTGCTGCATGAACAACTACTAGAAATTAAAAAAAAAAAACAAAATCTACACTTGCTACAACTCCTACAGAAAATATCGCATTAAAGAAAATCTTTTCTCGCTCGTCCATAAACTTTTCCATGTCGGTTTAATCGATATTTGATGATGTGCAATAAAGACGAACTAGAGGCCTCACTTTATAATAGTTTTGTCCTATTTACCTAGTTACCGATGTCTGGGCTGCCCATTTTCCCATAGATATTTACAAATAAATCTGCGTTGACGTGGCAGGTGGGATTTCGGATAAATGGAATGTTATCAACACGAGATCTAGCAAGGTTATATCGTAATCCGGTCATGTTGTGAGTTATGATAAGGAGAATGAGGCTTAAAATTTTATTCTTTCCATAGTCGTAGCAGGGCGTTAACGAATGGTAATTTTTTGTGAAAGAAATTTATTACTCGTATAACATTACATGGAAACAGCGATAAGAGCTTATCACTACGTATGAAACAGATAAGACATGTACAAGTGTAGTAGTTATCATATCAACATATGGATCAAATATCAATAACAAGGGATTCCCAGGAGGATATCTGTTATTAAAATACACTTGACTTCTTTCAAAATAAGTTTTTTCAAGTAATGTACTTACCTTCAAACAAAGAGACGTCTCTTGTGAATATTTTTCTAAGAAATTAAGTCGCACAAATATACATGCGACTTACTTTCTTTAATTAAAGGCACCATTTTTATTATTTTTTTACGAAAAGATTTCAATCCGCTTACAACGAACGTTGGATATAACGCTATGGTTTCAAAGATCCTTTGCGGAGAGCATTAAGAGACATATGGATGGTCAAAATTGTATGTAACAAATTAAGAAGTAGACATTAAACTATACATGCGAAATCCATTCTGATGATAAGGTTTTTCAGATGAAAGATAACGGGTATAAGGCATGATAAAAAAGCAATAGAGGTGTTTTACTTACCGATATTAAATTTTCCTATCTTCAATTTAAGAATAATATTATCATGAAAAAATCATTATGTTATGACATCAAAACGTGCATAAAACTAGAAATAGTAGGTATAACAGACAGTTTAGGTGTAATTATTAATTCTCAGAATAATAAAATTAATAAACATATACAGGGTAATATGGAAAAATTACAATGCATAGTACCACGCCAAGCCTTCCGGAAGCCCTTTGTTTTCAAGATACAGGATCTTAAAAGTTTCTTAGAAAATCTTCTTTTTGTTCATTTCTTCCGATTGTGAAGATATAAAAAGTTGGTGCATTTTAGTTTCGAGTATTGTTAGAATTTTTTTTTTTATTAGCGCGTTGAAAAACGTTTACCTTGAAATTATGGCCCATGTCAATTTAATATTGTAATAATTTATTCAAGTTTATCGTGTTCCTGGTTACACTATTGTTTGGTTCTGTTGTTTGTCGTTTTCTAAAATTGCTTTGAAAATGGTTCT
>LR736870.1:3449855-3474477 GCA_902654985.2 Oryctes borbonicus
ATGGCTTTAATCCCTTAGAAAAGAGTGTATGCTTAATATTTTTCTAATTTTATGTATTAATAATTGTATACAGGGTGATATAATAGATTTTTATTGTATGACCGAACTTCATTGAACGGCAGTGTACGTCACTGTCAGCTCGTAATCCCGAACTTAATCCCTTTGGTTTTTTCATTTTGGAAGTTTATGAAAAATGAAAAATCATTAACGCAAAAATTGTAGACGTGCATCCAAGAGCCAGCCCATCAATGTGAACACCTTGTTTAGAGCAAAGCACCTTATATTTTTAAAAATGTAATCATTGTTTTTCTTTGTTATGTTATGTTGTTATTTTTCTTGTACCTTGAAAATAAGAGACTTACGGACATTAATATTAATAATATAATATTAATATTAATATGAATTAATACGGACTTAATATATAAGACTCTTTTTATTATTTTGTGATCGTCTATCCCGCTTAGGAGGTCGAATCCCAGGAAATGAGCGAACAGGCACTTAAAAAAATTATCAATGTTTCTTTTTGTTGAATTTCTAGGAATTCTAGGAATTACTTATGTTCCTTGATTAGTGATTCAATAACTATTGCGTTAAATATTGTCCAATCTTTTTTACGTCAACCGTTTTCCTGTTTCCTGTTATTATGTGGCATGTTGTTTCTCTGATTATTTCCTCATCGTATCTTCCTCGTAACACTTGTCGAAGACATCTCCCTATTGAATTTCGAAATTAATGTATAAATCTAGCGTATTAGATTGTATAATTATGCTGTGCAATGAGGCGTATGCCACCATTAATTTGGACGATATTCAAATTAATCATTCCCGTTACGAAACGCATCGAAAATATCAATCAAAATCCAATAAAGCAGCAGGCGGTATAAAATTAATAATATCGCACACCTTGTCACCCTGTCAAGGGAGTACAAAGCTTAATGAATGGTAGGTATCTGAATTAATTTTGCAAGACGATCTTGCGCAAACGTCGGCTCTTCCAAACTTCGATATAGTGTTAAACGAGAGTTTCTAAAAGGTGCAATGTTAAATTTAACCTATGGGTAAGATATAAGAATTGATCTATTTCACTTGTATCGTATATATCGTGTAATGCTCAAGAGATATCACGAACCAGTTCATATACAAGCTTTTTTTGTGAAGAATAAATAACGTGAAACTGGATTGGAAATTGATTTTGAATAAAATTATATCAGTGCCTATACCTAATTTAGCGTAGCTTGCACCGCACCATCTTTAAATACCAAGTATCTCGTAAAATATGACTTATTTTTGGTTAATTTATGAACAGTACAAGTTGCTCTGTTGTTCGTTGAAAGATCGGGTAAGACAATTTGGTAAATTAAGCTAAAATGTTAAAATATTATTTTCACTTGAGGTGGACTTGTTTTTTTTTTGTTCTTAATTTATTTATATTTTTCATGTACAAATACAATAATTAGAAAACAGTAAATTTCCAAATTTTATTATTCCGCAATGACTGCAGCTATGAGAGGGCCCATATTTCTTTTTTTTTAAATTACTTTTTATATTGGCTACAACTACGCCTGACAGTTAACTTTTGCTTAAATCGTATCAAGATAGAAATTTCAAATCGCGTTTGACGTATAAACGAAAAGAGCGATAAGCACCAGATTCGCTAAACATATTAGGTGCTACAGATACGGAAGGATAGAATCGTCCAGTATAGCACAACACACGAACGAAACCGGGTATAATTAACGACCAACTTCGTCGCGGGAATTAGAACGATTTAAAAAGGAACGCAAATTTGACGAATAGAGAGAATGGACTATCGTCGTACTCAGTTCTGTTTGATTTATTAGAGCAAGGCAGGCACATGTTTTACGTTTCGTGCTACAATGATAAGAAACCCTTTCGTCTACTATTCCGTATTTTTCGCATGTTTTGGTTTGAGGATGTGTAAGCGGCAAAAGTAAATACTTGTAAATAAATATCTTTTTTGGAAAGTAAGCATGGAACAGGCACGTTAACTCTAGTTTTACAAACTAACAAGTAACTTTCATACATCGAAGAATATTTACCAAACATGCTTACGTAGCGCCGCGCCTTTATTTGGCTTTTTTTCCTACTGTAAGACATTGCGGTAATTTTCAAAATCTGATAAATTCAGACTTGATCACATCATAATACGTACTTTTTAATTTAATTTTATAAATTTCCTCTATTTCAGTACTGAAAACTCGGAAGTTATCGACGTAGGCGATGCTATAGACGCGAAAGAAACGAAAAACAATACAAATCGCATGAACTCAAGCTCCGAGATGGACGACGATGAAAATAGTAAAGGCTCCTCCGCCGATCCTACGGCCGACAAGTTCGCCAATCCTAAGGAGAAGCAATGTTGGGAAATGTACAGGAGAATGAACGAGAAAGGTGTCGCGATATCATTCGATACGATCTTAAGAGGAATGCTGACGCCCACCGAGTACAGATTAAGGAGGAAACCATCGCTTCTGCCAGGCGATAATGACGGCGAGGTATCGGAAAATTGAGTGCGTGATACGTAGTAGTCAATAAGCCATACACAAGGTGACTTATTGATATGTCTAATTAGAAACTAACCATCTCAAACGCAGTAGTAAAATCTATGATTGAATTGTTGTTTCTTTAGAGCCTAGCAGTGTACATAAAAATGTCCAACGACATTCCAAACAATATTAACGAGCGTTTAAAATAAATATAAATGTTGAATAAATTTAAATTATTTAGAAAAAATACATATTTAGGCCAAAATGTAAGAAAAAACTCACACAAACATAATAAAAATTAACACGTTGTATATGTATGCAAGGTTTAAATTTAACACAAATTACGATTTCTATTGACAGAAACGCGAACATAGGCAATTTCAGGTAAAAAAAAAGCTAGTTAGCTTATATACAGTAACTGGTAACTGGTTCGTGAAATAAAACAATTTTATGTTTACGGGTTTTATGTGAAACAATCTAACAGTTTTTAATTTAAAAGAATTCGCCTTCAAAACGAAATTTGAAATATACAAGGTGATTCACGTGATGGAACATTGATAATTTGCTAATTTCGAGGACACCTATAAACTTAACAGAGCAAATAATTGTTTGCAAGAGCAAGCCTTAAATTAGGAGATCAAGAGGAAAGAACGCAAATATGCCAGCAAAGCCGAGGAGGGCCTACTTTATGACTGAACCAACATTCCGGCATTTTCTCAAAAAAACTGTTTTTTTTGAGAAAATTGTTTTTCCCTATTATCGGGATACTTTCAGAAACAAGAAAAAGTTAGACAGCAGTTTTAGTGTAACTTAGGTTATTGCCAACGCGTAAATGGAGAACATTTCAAATTAACCAAGGAAATTTCAAAAGCATAAAAATATACAGGGTGTTTGTTCCATTAAAAAAAATACATTTCTTACTGCTTACATGAATCAAATTTTCTTTAGAAGGCGTATCTTTTAAATGAAAATTGATCTGTTCGAGCGTTTCACATAAAACTCCAAAATTCACGCCAAAATTAATTTTATTCTATAAGAAGTTACTACTTCGATAGCACCTTTACTATTAGATATGCTTTAGTAGCACAATCTACAATTATTTTGGCATATATAGGGTGAACCAAAAAACATTACCTATCAAAGTTATGGTCTTGTAAATGGATTATCCTCTATATTCGTGCATATTTATCCTGTATATGTCGAAATAATTTTAATTTGTTTATCTATTGTTTTTTTATTGTTGGGTTTTTTCCATTGTTCCGTAACGACCCGTCTCAGCGTCTATCTAATTTCCGTCGTATCGATCAATAATCTAGATGAGACACTTCTTGCCTTTGAAATTTTCCGTACCGCTACTACTAATAGTAAAGGTGTTATTGACAATTGTCCCACCCTGTATATAACAATAGGCAATTTGAACATGATCCCGTATAAAAAAAAATAATTTAGTGTTATATAGTAAAAATATTTATTATTTAATCTATATCAGCATTTAAACTTGCATAAATAATTAAATTATTTTAAACGAAATAATTACGAATAGAACGTACAGGGTATATTGTGCAGAAATGTTAGCTTGCTTAATTATAAAACATACAACAAAGAAACGTACTTTAATGAGAATTATACAGGACCGCCCTATAGTAAACTTGACACTACGTTCCTTTGGTTGCTCAGAACGAAGTACAGAAGTAGGGAAAATGTTTACGCAGTGAAACTATGAAGTTTTAGGAAAGTCAGTGTTAATAGCCAAGAGCTTTCACAATGGCAGAATTATTATAATTTACGTGTCCCATTACAGCACGTCTATTGCAGTTATTTTATGAATCTTGTACGTTATACGAAGGATGTCTTTGGTTTTGCATATAGGGACCACCAATGAAAACCAATGAAAACTGATAAGTCGAAAAATGGAAAAAAATGGGATTTCAAAGAGAATTATCTCAACAACAGTGCTTTGGTCGAGTCGGCATCATATCGGTCGATAACTTCTCGCTGGTACTGCAAATTCCACCGTAAACTCACCAGGCGCGACGACGATCGCAGAGTTGGACCACCAAAGACAGTCACTCAGAAAAACATCGCTGCTGTAGGTTAACTAATTAAGAAAGATCAATATGTAACATTTCTTAGGCATTTCAAAGACCACAGTCCAAGAAATTCTTTTCACTGAAGAATAAAAAGGCGGCTCACAGTAATTGGTACCGAAAAACTTCGAACCAGCAGCGATGTTTATAGTATCGAGAATGGTAAAGAATCGTGGGTTTATTGCTGTTAACCCGCTGTATGAGTGTTTCAAGATGAAGAAAGACCAGCAAAGTTATTCATTTCCGAAGTCTATCGAAGAAAATTTTGAGTAATGTTGCCGCAGATCCTTCAGAAGATCAATGAAGGGTTAATAACGAATCATTTGTTTACCAGAAGTGATTGCCCTGCTCCGAAAAATCTACCCGCAACAAAGACTTATTTTCCACTACGATGAAACGAGCCTACATAGAGCTCAAAGGACGATTGAGTTTTTAGACCAGCAGGACATCGAGTTATTAGGTCATCGTTTATACAATCTTGACCGATTTTTAACGTTGCTGAATGAGAAATAAACTTCCTCGATGGTTCCAGTTACCGGAAGAAGCAGTTAATGTATCTAAAACGGCAACTCTGACGGTTCCAACCGATGACTACAATAACCGCTTTAATAGTTGGTTTAAAAGAATCAAAAGTGTATCAATCTTTGTGGAGAATACTTTGAAAGACGATAAAGCATCAGTTGATCTACTCTTTGCTGTTATGACTATGTACAAAACTAAAAAGACGACCCTCGTATTACAAGCATCGCGGCAAATATGGTTTATAAATAAAGTAATTTTATTGTTATAGGTTAGTTTTTATTTTTTTGAATTGTAAACGATACGTAAAACGCTTTCTAATGTATTATAAGAAAAATAAATAGAAAAACCGATGAAACCACAATAAAATTGTATTATGTAGTTAGTTAGATTTGTTTTATTTCCCAAGTTGAGATAAACATCAATACGGCAACGCTTAACAAATATGAGACGTACACTTAGCAAAGATATTTAAATATAGAATATATATATAATATAGAATATTTTATTGCGTTTTAATTTAATTCCACTAAACATCCTGCGCGATCGACAAATTTAACATCTCTAAATTTCTGCTTGTGGAAGCAAAAGCAGTCAAAAATCAATTTTCTTGAATAATATGATAAGTTTTACATTAAAAATGTATGTAATACATCATGTAAACATCGATTTTTATGTTATTGAATCTTGTTCGTTCATTTCGCCCATTAATAGTGGCTTAGCTTTAAAGTTATCAATTTTCGGTGTCAAATTGTAGAAAAAGATCTAAAATAAAATAAAAATCAACATATCGCAGTGTTTTGTTTATTATTATTTGACATATCTAGCATGTATAAAAAAATCATCCTCAAAACATAAGAAATTAGAAATTCAGCTAAATTGCACTCCGTTTCGAAAAAGAATCTTTCGATCAAGTCGTCATTTTACATTAAGAACCTGTATTATGCACAAAGAACTAGGTCCAGTTTTGTGGCCGGGGATGTTGTTTGCAGTCTGAGGTAAAAGCGCAAAATTTCGAAAAAAATATTTAACATTTGACCTAACCTATTGATGGTCTGATCTGGTCCTTCAGGTCCGATTGGTTTAGATCGTAAGCATCAGAACAGCTTCTACTGCTATTAGACAAATCTATGGCTAAATTGCAGCACGATTAAAGAAATTTTTGCGCGATGCTTCTTCTACAAAAAAGAATATTGATACCACGACAACTTCGCAGTTTGTCTTTTGCAATTGGCGTCCAAAAATTAACCGTTTTCCACATTTTTAAGCCTTAAAGAAATATCCTGAACAATGGAACCAATGATAACGGCCTAAAATAAACGAGGGCGACTAGAGTTCTGTCTCTATAAGATAAAACCAAATGGATTTTTTTGAGATACACTACTGTTCATATATTTGGGAACGATTAAAAAGTTTTTTTTTAATTCGAATAAAAACAAAAAGTTATTTGTAATTTAATTTACTACTGTACATTGAGTATACTATACAGAACTAAAAATATTCCAAAAAGAAATGTTGTATTAATTATAATTAGGTCTATACGGATTTTTCGTCTGTATGTCCACCCTTTGACTTAATTACTGCGGTACATATTCGTGGCATTCTTAGAATTAAAGATTTCAAAAATGTTGCTGGGATCTCGGTCCATGCTTGCTAGAGCTTTCTCCATAAATCTTGTGAACTAGTCACTCCTCTTTGGCGAATCCTTCTGTCCAGTTCATCCCATATTAATTCGATAGGCGACAGGTCAGCAGACTGAGGTGGCCAAATCATTCTTTTTAAACGATCTACTTCGACCTCGTTTTCGACCTCGTAATCGTTCCGCACTTGGTACAGCATTCCCTTGTAATATTTTGAGATAGCCCTCTTTACGAAGTATTCCCTGTATTCTTACTAAATCACCTACAGCTGTTCTCGCAAAACAGCCCCAAACCATTACGTTACCTCCACCGTGCTTCGCTGTAGGTGAAATACACTATTCACTAACTCTTTCACCAATCTGTCGCCTAACAAACGTCCTCCGTTTGGAGCCAAATGTTTCAAATTTGGACTCATCTGTCCACAGCACGTTGCACCACTGTTCGAATGTCCAGTGTCTGTGTTCTTGTGCCCACTGTGCAATCTCTTTCTTTTATTTTGAACTTTCAAAAGCAGTTTTTTGGCAGCTACTCGTCCCTTTAAGCCTGCCGCAATTAATCTTCGTTTCACGGTCGAATGCGAAATAGGATTTCTTCGTGAAACATTGACTTGCTGCGTTATTTCCGGAGCCGTTAGGAATCTGTTTCTTTTTGAAACAAGAACCATGAACTGA
This sequence comes from Oryctes borbonicus, assembly GCA_902654985.2. NCBI lineage: Eukaryota > Metazoa > Arthropoda > Insecta > Coleoptera > Scarabaeidae > Oryctes > Oryctes borbonicus. Next base: position 3,457,279 of record LR736870.1, read on the forward strand.
TCTTCAGCAGCTGTTGTTTTCTTTTTGCGTCCAGAACGGTTCTTATCAGCCATAGAACCAGTTTCCGCCACCCGTTTTAATGTTGTAAATACACCATTTTTCGATATTTTTAATTTTTTCGCAATAGCTGCCATTGAGTGTTCTTCATTACGTAAAGTAATAACAACAGCACGCGTTTCGGTGGAAATTTCGTTTCGTTTTGCCATTTTAGCACCACCCGTTTATTACGATAGTTACATTTAAACTAAACTACAATCAAGATCGATTTTATTTTAAATACAAGACGATATCTGCTTTGTTTGTTGTACTGAGTGTTCTATGAATCTCACATTATTCCTTTGTGGAAATATTCGACAATATTTTCAAGTTTACGTTTATATCCCCATAGAAGGGATTAAGAGGAATTTTGCCCGAGGCTGCGGTAGAATCTAAATGCGTTATAAATTTGATAGGATAGAAGAGAATACTGTTGTAAATTATGTTCATACATATAGAAATGTATAACTCTTTCATATAAAACACAATCAATTGTCAATATTTGAATTTTGCCTATTTTTCGGAGTTTTTCTTAATCGTCCCCAAATATATGAACGATAGTGCATGTACGATTACCTGATATGGATGAAAAATTATTTATCTCGAGTTCAAACAGCATATTATGTCAAGCAAACGTTTAATAACTGAAGTCATGTTTACGCCGTAGCAGCCTGACTTCGATATGACTAAACGAAAAGTCGACGTTTCGCCCACAAACATACGGGGCTTTCCCCAACTGCTAACGCTAGCCAATTGCAATTATTTATAATCAACGGAAGTGTTTTGTTTGAAATAATATGCAACCAATGAAATTACTTCTTTGAACCGCTTACACATGTGAATCATATATTTGGCTATGTTAACAATACTTTTTAAATTAAATAGCGTTTGACTTTACAATCCGAGAAATAACAAGAAAAAAGCAATAACCCAATTACAAATATACCAAGAAAACATGCACAAAAATGTTAATTTAATGTAATCCAATCAACGTTATCGCATTAAAAAAAATTCACATGTAGGATAAATACAAAAGCACGCTTACCATTTCTAATTATAAATAGTACACACAACACATATATACATACTTAATATAATTTATAATTTCCACGTTATATCTAATTATTTATCAAAATTCGTTTGATAAAATCATCTTAACGTAAAGATATTACCTTGCGATAAATACGAATTTGGCAATCAATGAACGTATGAATTGCAGAGAAAACACACAACAAAGCGAAAGTAACTCCAAAAACAACAGCAGACTTACTGGAATTTAGACACCGGGCTAAGCAAAACCCAGTCTGAAGTCTGAGTGGTCTAGAGTTCTATCTATATTCTACTAGCCAAACCGCTCTGTGCAATAACACCGTAACACGTCGACAATTGCGACACGTGTAATGCGGCTATTTCTTCTAAAGTGGTGAACATATTTGACCCTTTTTTTAATTTATTATTTACGGTCACTACTTCCTGTTCCTTTGCGCTTTAACAGTATACTTAATTGTTAAACTCGTCACAATCAGAAATGCGTTCAGAAAATAAAGAAACAAGAAATTAATGAAATTACTCATCGACACTGTTAAAGAAGAGAAGATATAATAAATAAATATCTGTAAACTATAATAGATGATATTATTTCAGCAATTTTTATTGCAGCAAACTGGAAAAAATAGAAAGCGATACGTACGAAAGCACATTTGTTTAGCAAGTTTCCATTTATTACTACTATCCGATTATTGACATAGATAATTGTTCCGATATGAACTTAATTTAAAGTTGGTGTAATTAATTTTTTTTTAAATTTACCGCAGAAAACAAACATCGGTAATGCAGTGGCCAGTAATGCAGATTACGATGTTCTGCGAATAACACAAAGATGGAGGTGTACGTTTATTATAATATACTATAATATTGAAATTTCATTGCTGTGAAGCTAAGGGTTACTCGATATAATTGCTTCTAAATCATTTCTAAATGAATTAAATTATTCTTAAACAGAGTGTATTGTATTTTTATAACATTTCACACTAAAAATACGCCTTCCTTTAAAAAAAAAACCATAAACAACCCCTTTCGAACGTTGCCAATAATCCGACCATCGGCTATATTAAGGCGGTGTTAGTTTCGTAGACTTAATCATAATCATTCGACTGTATTAGGGTGCTAGAAACTGTGGATTCCAAATCAAGGTAAAAAGGTTCTGGCACACCCAGAAGAACCACCCGTGTTCCGTGCTCGTGGTTTTCCGGATCCTGGTCCTTCTTCCTCCAGTTCCATCAGGTTCATGATCTTCCTGAGGTCCTCAGTCCTCGGTGTTTGGTTCTCGGAGACTTCTTCCTGGACTCCCTCCTCGGTTACTAAAACAGAAAAATATAAGTTAGTAAGGTGTTAGTACACGCTATGGTGATACCTATGCCAGCCTACTTAGGTGATCGTAGGTGGTCTTGTGCCTCGATCCTGAAGGGGTTCTTCATTGCGGGATTCTCGCTAGTTAGCGTCTTCTCGAAGAAGTTTTTGTTGAGCCGTGCCAGGAATTCCTGCAGCCGCTCAGTCTCGCTCAAGTGCGTCAGTGTAGTCAGCGAGGTGCCTTGGGGTACGTGTAGTACTAATCGCAAGCAGCGATTCTGTACAGTCGCGAAGGAGGTAATGTGGGTGGGTGCCGCCGTGACCCGGACGGGACTGGCGTAGGTAAGGATCGGGCGTATGTGTGTTTTGTACAGCATGACGGCCGTGTTAGGGTTGAGGTGGGAATTTGTGAGGATGGGATACACCTAGTGACCTGTTTCGAGCTCTTCTGAGATGCTCCGCGAAATTTAGCCGTTCGTCTAGGATCACTCCGAGATACTCGATCTTGCTGTCCCAATCGATCTCCGTCGCTCTGACTTTGATCTTGGGAAGCGGACCGTGTTGTTTCCAGGCGAACGCAATCGCTTGCGTCTTCCTGGGGTTGATCGTGTAGTTCGAAGTAGTTAGAGATTTTGGTCAAATGCGCCTGGGCAAGTTTGACCGCCGACTCGGCGTTACGCGATGTAGCCAGAATTGCTGTGTCATCTGCGTAGATGGCATGATCTTTTCTTTTTTTGATCTTCCGGTTTTGGAATGTCCATGACGTAGATCGTGAACAGGACTGGGCCTAGCGCCGATCCCTGTGGGACTCCAGATATCATGCTCCTCTCTGAAGATTCCGTCCCATTAACCATGGTGTGGAATCTTCGGTGCGCATCCATTAACTCTGTGTACTTATCATTAGAACGCTTATTCTTCATGTATGTTGCCAACTTAACTAACCTAAGGAATATACATTCCTCTATTATATACAACAATAACTTAAGAGATCTGAGAGACTTGATATCATTAGCTAGTTTATTAAATAATTTAGATACTAAAAAAGTTAGATTTTTTTTGAAATAGAGTCGTTTTATGGGGAGGAGGCAATAGGTAATTGCAATCCCTCACATCATAACTATGCTGTGTCAAAACTGAAAAATCTGATCGATAGTGAGAGATTTTCGTCTACTGAGACGCCCAATAGTTTTGCAGACCCCATTAAATGAATACTGTTAATGTAAGATAACAGATTCGATGTTATCTTACATGGGACTATTATGAAAAAGGACACATCGAGTTTTATCCGGATTTATTGATAAATTAGGTAATTTGGAATATACACTATTTACTCTTTGAAACAATGATTTAAAATTCTTGGCACTGAAAAGGAGAGTTTAATTTAGTTTGTATAGTGATAAATTGGGCAAAATGATCTGTCTAAACATAGATCTACACAACAGGTGGCAAAAATATCCATTAATAAACAATTTAATTCAGAGACATCTAGACTGAACAGAAACAGAAACTTGGTGACGCTAGCGCTTGAGCTTGTGACGAAACCGCTTCGCTGCCCTCGCCACAAATCTATTGCCCTCTCTGATATGTATGCTACAGCTCACAGAAAGGTATCTATGATATTTCGTCTATGGCCGTAGTATGGGTACACTCTACCTGGTGTTAAATAAACACCTTACTTTTAAATAAATGGTCTTACAATTACAGTTAATCTGGACCTGAAATGTTTGTGGGATCATAAATATAATAAATTTGTTATCTCTATTATCTTTATAATTCTAATACCGCACAACTTGATGATAAATTATTGATTTAGGAAACTCTCATCTAGATGGCGGCACATTTACACATATAATATTTAACATTTTATTCGATTTGAATCCTGTAATGATGAACGAACTTCAAATTACTTTTTTTATCCGCACTAAATTGACCATGTTCAAGTAAAAATTGTAGTAGCTACTTGGTCTCTGTTTTGGTCCTCAGAATTATTCGGAAAGAACGCCATGGAATAGAAACAATTTCTGATAGAACCTTACATCTGCCACGCAGGGAACCCCGGCGAGTACGGTACATTTCAGACATATTACATAAAGTCACCCTAAATTAAATTTAAAGTCAATGCAATGCTTCTGGAGTGGAAGTTTTATGATGTCAAGGAGTTTCCTCTAGTTATTCAAATTTTTGGAACGCGTCAGAAAATGCCTAGAAACAATAACCAAAAAATATAATGCTAAGGATAGCTTATCTTCCTCATGGTATTAATTGAATAATTCACGGCAAACGCAACAAAAGGAGAGAAAAAAATTACACTAACACACGGACATGTTTCTGCCTACCCGGCGTCATCAGTGTGGTTTCGAGAGTATTTTTCACCTCTACTTTCTGTGGCTGTTTCCTCACAGTTAATGTCACAACTTCCAAAACGACAAACTCAACATTTCTTGGCGCTCTCTAGTGCCAAAGAAACGCATGCCTGCCGTTCAGAAAGCAGCGACATAAACCGGGTACTGTTCCCCAAACCATTCCTCGAGCAGTTTTCTGACTGCTAAACACGAGATGGCGACGCTGGTAGCGCTTTGGGAAACCGCACATGTGAATATTCCGACAGGCTTACCATGATGTATATAAGCAGAACGCATCAGAAAATACCTAGAAACAATAACCAAAAAATATAATACTAAGATAGCTTACCTTCCTCATGGTATTGATGGTATAATTCACGGCAAGCGCAACAAAAGGAGAGAAAAAAAATACACTAACACACGGACATGTTTCTGCCTACCCGGCGTCATCAGCGTGGTTTCGAGAGTAATTTTTTATCTCTACCTTCCGTCGCTGTTGCCTCACAGCCAGAAACATGTCCGTGTGTTAGTATAATTTTTTTCTCTCCTTCTGTTGCGTTTGCCGTGAATTATTCCATCAATACCATGAGGAAGCTAAGCTATCTTAGCATTATATTTTTTGGTTATTCCAATTTTTGTTCTGTTTTTCAATTATTTGTTTTAATTTCATATAATTTGTATTATTACATACCGCATGAGTATGAATAATACTGAATTCGGTCCTGGAAGATAAATCTCTACAAAATATTTATTAAGTGCAAATCTCTTTGTTGAGCCTGTTTTAGGAACCAAGCTGTATATTTTCGTTGGCACACAAACTCCGTTAATTTGAAGAATGCTGCTTTCAAATTTGACAGGTGACACGCAAATTTCGAAAAATGATAATGTAGAAGACGTTTGGGCATCAGATGTAGCTACCTATACTTTGACAATTTTATTCGAACGATGAGAAATGGACAGCTGCTGCTCTTTAGAAGAAATTAACCGTGAGTAAGTCGATATTCCGAACGTCATGCGTTCTCCTTCTCTTATTTATTATTTAGGACACGCAAAAAAGTAAACAATATCATAATTACACGGCGATTAATAAATTAGTAGCATAATTACATTTTCATAGCTAGTTACACAACATTTTATCCTTGGAAATGCTTCGATATTATTACAAAAGCTTTTCACGAGTACAATTAATAATTTAACGCCGAACTCCGCATTTCGTTTCTTATAAATGAATTAGATTATATAATTTGTCAGAAACATCAGGTTTCATTATCTGAAAAAATCTACTGTCCGGTTCCAGAAGAACATTTTTTATGACGAATTTATTATTTTTATTTCATATTGTATTCCGCCACGTACAATTTGAAAAATTAACGATACATAGCTTGTGAACTACATTAATAAGTGCGGACTGGCGTATCTAACCTTTGGTAGAAGAAGGTAAAATTTGAGAAATTAAGGTTTAAACCCCGATTTCTCGGAACCAATCCTCTTTTAGATATGGTTATAGGCAACAACTTTCTATACTAGAGAGTCTGAACACTCTAATCCCAAAGTTGGGCCAGCGCCCTTCAACCTGTTTGCCCCCCGTGTTGAATTGAATTGAACGTGCATGTTGAATTTGGCTTCAATTATGGCTTTGCTGGTATCCTCGCTAGTTGCGATGATTATGTTAGCCGGTCCCGAGACACCGGACCACTGTCTTGTTGATCGACCAAAGTTCCTACAAGGGATTACTGCTGGTGCCTTCTCTACATTACCGATGTATTTCTGTGCGATTGGGACCATTACCTTATTGACTCTCGACTTATTCGTAAAACGAGCAACCACGCGCTTGCTGCTGTCGATTTGTGGTCTGCACTTGGTGAATTAGGAGGATAGCGATTTGCATCCGCGAAGGCGTTTCTTTAACCGGCAATGTTCGGTTAAAAGGTCCTCTCTCGACTGTCTCAGGATACGTCGAAGTTACGTTATTGGTAGCCTTTCATCCATATTGTGTGAGTGTGATAGCGTCTAATAGCAGATTGGACGTTATTGCTGCTTGCTATCGAGAGGCTTAAGGTTAGTTATGCAGTGCGATGCTACGGTTATCGCAAAGATTTTCGTCTAGAAACCAATAATCCATCTGTGGCGAACAGCTAAAGCTTGTTATTGTATTGTTGGATTTTGGCCTCATTGCTCATAGTAGCTAACGTTATCTCTTCGATAAGTAAGTCAGGAAGCGGCATGACTTCCCTAGTCACTTTTTTATATTAAGAAGGATTATAAATGTCCGTATTGAATCTCGCTAAAATGCTGTCAAAAAGAATTGGAAGAAACATTTAGACTTTCCTTTGCAGTTTCCTCAAACAAATCGAGCGTTTACCGTCAACATGGGGTCGTAAGGTAATCATCAGCTGATGTCTTCAGAAAATGCGAAGCGGTTCAACGAGAACATCGTCGCCATCGATCAGTAGTTCTCGTTCGACTCGGGATGGAACGACTTCCTTGGAATGCAGGTTAGTATTTTTTTTTATAACTTGAAACATACGAGTACCGACAATCATATCGCTAGGTCTTGTGTTTGAAACCGTTTATTTACCAAGAATTATCAGAAAATAGTATGTTCATACTATAGCAAACATTTCTGAATAAAGTGACACATGGGAAAAAAAACCGTTAAATAGCATGGCATAGCATTTTTAGAAGGAAATATAGAAGGTGGTCTTTCACCAACATTACCTTTCAGTTTCTGAAATTAGACAAGTTGAAGCTTGGTATTGATGCAATGCTATCTATTGATCTCTTTGAATAAATGATTTGCTCGTATTAGCCAACATGACATCGATTACGTGTAATTTCAGAACAAACATCGGTATCGTTGTTTTTAATTTAAAGGAAACCGTTCTTCCAAATTATATAATTTTACCTATTACTAGATACGAACAACGTAGGTAGTAGATAGAGATTTTAGATTGAGGGCGATTGCTTTTGATAATATGTGAGCTACACTACACGACAAAAACATAGACGCGGTATCGTTTTTATTTACGAAATAAAGTTTATAGACATTATATAAAATGTAAATGAGGGTTATTAATACTTGTTATGTAAATAGTCCATTTATAGATATTTCTGGGTATTTATTGCTTTACGAGGGGTAATTGAGATTTTCCCAGATCAAAATAGGAATTTTAAATGCGACCAAAATTTAGACCCTGTGCATTTATCACATTAATATAAGCAAAAATGTTTTAATTTGATACTTCTCTTTATATGCAGCGGTTGTGCTGGTAAAGTGTACACATTTCACCACGAGAAATTATATTTTATAAAGTGTTTGCAATATGGGCAGAAAAGAGCAATTATCCTTAATAGAAAGGGGTAAAGTTCTAGCCTGGCACCAGGATGGTATTAGTAAGAAACAAATTGCTCGTCGGTTACGAAGAAGCGATCATTCCGTTAGAACTTTCCTAAAAAATCCGGAAAATTACGGCAAATCAAATGCCCAGGGGCGACCGAAAGCTGTAAGTAAGCGGGATAAACGCATGATATTGCGGTGTGCATCCAATTCTTCTGCGTCGGCGAGAGTCATTGCAGAATAGGCGGGGGTACAAATGCACGTGCGTAATGTTCAAAGGATTTTAAAGGCGTCACCGGTAATATCACGGAAGTAAATGTTGAGAAAACCGCCACTTTCGGCGAAACACAAAGAAGCGAGATTGAGATTTGCTGAAGAACACGTATCCTGGAAGAAACAATGGGAAAAAGTTATATTTTCCGATGAGAAACGTTTTAATTTGGACGGACCGGATGGGTACTCGCATTATTATCATGATCTGAGAAAGGAACCAAAAGTGAAAATGACCGGACAATTAGGGGGTGGATCTGTGATGATATGGGCAGCGATTGGATTCCGCGATAAAAGTGAGATAGTGTTTTGCATAAACAAAATGACATCTGTGACGTATAAAGACTTATTGCGTGACAATCTTCTACGTTTTGGAAACCAATGGGCCGGGCGCAATTTTGTTTTTCAGCAAGATAACGCACCAATTCATAAAGCAAAAACCATTACTGAATGGTTTAAAGAAAAAAAGATTAAAACTTTACAGCGGCCGGCTCGATCACCAGACTTGAACATTATTGAAAACATGTGGGGTGAATTGGCACATCGCGTTTATGGCGGAGGCCGTCAATATTTCACGGTACAGGAACTGAAAACTTCAATAGTGACTGAATGGCAGAATATCCCTCAAAATTATGCGTTAAATTTATATAAATCTATTAATAACAGACTATTGGAAGTGATTAAGAACAGTGGAGGATCCACGCATTACTGATCACTGATTTGTTGATTTTTGTTTTACATTTGCAACAGAGCGTCTAAATTTTTGTCGCAGAAATTGTTTAAACATTGGAGTAATAATTTATTATTTAGTTCATATCTTACTGGAGGAGATATTTTTAAGTTTATTTTACTTTTATGAATAAAAACTTAATTAGATATCTTGCTAGTTTCGCAAAGAAATGTTGTAACCCTTAAAACATCTTACCGCGTCTAAGTTTTTGTCGGGGAGTGTGAGAGAAAATGCATGTAGAAGTACTAACCGATTAGCGTAAGGTATGGGATTAAATTCCTGGCTACTTAAAAAAAAAATAAGCTTTAACATATTATTAGAGTTGACGATTTTCGATAAGAAATTTATTGCTAAATTATTAAATTTAACAAAAGGCTTTAAATATCTATGGAAGAATCTATGGAAATCACTAACACACCCAGGAAAATAATCCTGTTGTTTTTCTCCTCCGCGTAGGTAAATTTAAAAGAAAAGCTTTGGATTTAGTAATTTCAGAAAAATCAGTTATTGAGCATTGGCTGATGTGTGGTGACAAAAACTTCGTTATCAGTTCAGCGTTCAGTTAATTTCCTAAAGAGCCGGTATGAAAATCAGCGTCAGCGCTGATTTACTTAAGCACCAGCGACTGTTCTGTATTAGTGACGCCTTTTCGCACGTATTCTTTCATTATCGTCAGTTCCAAATTGTTGAGGTGACGATTGCCATCGCATTAAATAGGGAGGGAGCTCATCGGCCCAAGAAATAGAAGTGATGTCTATGATGCACGGGCGAAAAGATGAATTGTAGGGAATAAAGGAGTAAGGGATATATTTCAACTTATTATACCACTCCACAAATCAAGCCAACAGCAATTGAATTTCTTAAATAACAGCATTTCTGATAATGATACGACTATGGGGTAGTATGGCAAACAACATTAAAGTATCGGCACAAGTTTAATTGGAACTGAACAGGCACTGACACGGAACTGATCTGCGTAAACTTAAATCAAGGATTATGTACTGGTAACTGGTTAAACTTATACGCTTTGCATTGCATTAGCGACGTGAATTCTTTTGATACCTTCCTTTTTATTTCTGAATCAGAATGGCGGATCTTTACTTCATTTGTGGCTGCAAAATTATCTAAAATCTCTCAGGGAGTATTTTTGCAGGCATAATGATGTACTTGCATCAGGATTTCGGAACTCCACCGAATCCTTTTGGTACATCTGTACTCGCGGTGAAATACTATTACATAAAGCAATTCTCTAATAGACCGAATCGTATCGATCATGATGGAAAAAAGCTATAGTTCGCCGTCAGGTGACCGCAGCCGCCCATCCCAATTTTCTAATCAGCGGGAAAAGGGGTCCTTCATCGTTGCGTCACGCTGGGGGCACGGCAAGACATCAGTAATACAAGCGACACGGTAGCTTCAAATTCCATACCGTGGCGGTCGGTGTCGGTGGAATTGCACCCGCATCTCTATTCCTAGTTTACCTAGCGACACGTTGGTTTCTTTTTTGAAGTTTAAACGCGGTATTAGTTACCACCAAACTTGATATGTAACTGTTAAAATATAAAAAGACATTTGTAAAGGAAGTTCGGCTTTATTTGATTGCAGATTAGTACGTGACACTATTAGGACAAAAGAAGGTACAGTGCTTTGAAATTGATTAAGACTTAAAGAACGGAAATCAAAGGTTTGTTGACTAGAGTCTAGAGGCGGGAGTACCACAAGATTTTCACCAGAACGTAGTAAAACGTTCTATTCACATCATACAGATGTCTAAGAATTAGTGAATAATGATAGCAAGGACTGTGAGATAGTATGGCAAACAGCACAAACGTATCGGCACACTCCTCACCACACAAGTTTAATTAATTGATCCAGAACAGCTGTTTCGAGGATGAGTCAATCTTCATTTTCAACCGTTATCCGAATATGCCGATCCTCGAAACAGCTGTCCCGGATTAACTAATTAAGCTTGTGTAGTGCGAAGTGTGTCTACACTTTTACCACACTGTTTAACGTTGTAAAAGTCATTTTGTATGGCGTAGAATAGACCTTCTTTAATAGTTTCCTTTTAAATACTCGTTGTAGTTATTAATCTTTTCAAATCGCCGAATAAGATTTTACGTGGTAGGCCATAGTTTTGCTATTATAATAAATTATTGTTTTCAGTAAATGTTATTTTTATAATTATTGTTTGTTACATGTTTGTGTAGCGTTCAGAGAAGTGCATATTCTTGTACAAGCTTATCGACCAAGTAATGGAAAATGCTGAAAGAGTTTATTCTATTCTGGATATTTTCAATTTATTTTATATTCATGGAGAATGCCAAAGAATTGCGGGAGCAACTTTTCGAGAATTCAATGGAAGATACCCTTATTTGTCGCCAAAAGAAATTCTTTTTTTAAGAAATAATAGTGTTAAATCAAGAAAAAACTGTGATAAACCTGAAAGTTAGTGTTGACTCTGTGTGAGTTAATCATCATCATAAAGGGATAAATGAAATTAGGTCCTCTTTCTCACAAATCCTTTAATGTAAAATTTGACGACCGGTTCCGTGCTTTATGGCGCATCTTCAAAATTAACTTTGATTCGTTGTCGTCGGATAAATTCTTATTCGTGTTTAAGTGTTGTTTGCACAGCTTAATAATTCAATATTTCAATTTTACCCTTTGACTTAAACTGCTATAACTGTAAGTATTTTTCCATTAGCCACATGTCCTTATAAAAAATTTTACTTAATTCTACTAATTTGGATTTAACTAATTTTCACAATTGTATTTGGTTTTATATGCTTCATATTTTTTTCAATTTATACCTAGTTTTTTTTTTAACTTAACATTTATTCTACAAAGTAAGTTAATTTAAACAGTATTCATTTTAAATAATTCTAAAAATTAGTATTAATTAGTTGATCCCAATTATCTATTAATACCACGTGTATGAGACATCTTTTTGGACCCGTTTCAGCTGGACTGAAGATGTGGCATTAGGCACGAAACCGGTCGCCAAATTTTATATTAAAGAATTTGTGAAAAAAAGACTTAATTTAAAAATAAGAAAAAAATAAGTTTACCATCCTTAATACAGTAAAATCTCTCAACAACGGACAGCTGTGAGGAATTTAAAACTGTCCGCTATGGGGAGGTGCCCATTAATAGGAAGTCTATTTTTAGAAATCGTATTTTTTTGAAATGTCGTAATAGAACACAATAAGAAGACATGTAATAAAAAAATGAATGTTTCGGCAAATTTTTTCCTAAAAAAGTGCCCGTTATTGAGGTGCCCGTTAATAGGAGGTGCCCGTTGTAGTAATAAACTTGCGCAAACGTTTTTCAAGCTAAAATAGGCAGTGGTATCTACTAATTTCTTTCAAAGCCACACCGTAAGTTGTCAGCAGAAGCATGTTGAAACTTCTATGTCGACTTTCAATATATAATACGAACTTTCAATTAGCTTGCAATCAGCGCTTTTCCATTTTTTACCTGCTGCAGGCAAATAAATTTTTACTACACATTAAAATCTCATCAATATGTTTGAAGTTATATGCTATGCTCATGTTCTTTAAAAAGATCAAACAAAACAAGAGAAATAACAGTCTCACACAAAGTTATTATAACTCAATAAAATTTAAAGCATACAATTCTGAAAATAATACCTTTATTATTATTATTACTTAAGATAAGATTTGAAGATAACATGTAAGTGTCACCTATTTATTCAAGCTATTTTTTTTGTATGCAGATACCTTCGATGATAAAAATCAATCGATTTTAGGAAAGCCTGCAATCTAAGTAAACTAAGCATTGACGCAAGCGGATTAGTATAAATAATCCTTTTATGAACTCGTATAATGTATTACGATGGATTTCTAAATGATGTACAAGGTTGGCCCCAAAAAACAAATAATTTAAAAATTGTTTACATAAAATATCAAGTGCGTTATATCATTCTAAAGGTAATTTTATATGCTTTGCAGTTGTGTAAAAATATCTAGGGTATTCCATATAAAAAAACACAAGTCTTGATAATATCTCAAAAAATTGAGTTTAAAAAAAGAAAAAATTAGAGCGCCCTAATATAGTTTTTATATAAATCAAGCATTTTCACAAATAAAAAAGTTACAAGGGTTTTTAAAAATTGCACATTTTAAGAAAACGCTCTGTATCTCTCATATTAAGGGAGATATAAAAATAGGGATTTCACCAATCGATTTCTCTTTAAAATCGAGCTCCAGAAGCTTAGGTCAGTTTTTGTCTAATTCCTTTAGAAATATAAGTTCCCTATTAAAAGTATCGAATTTGGTCCACCTTGTACATATTGCTATGATACTCTTTACCCTACATTAATTTATTTTTTTCCTTATTATCATTATGGTATACTAATAGAATTCAACAAAATTATTAAAGAGAGCACAATTACAGGATTCGACAAAAATAAGGTATTAGTTTATTATAATCCTTAGAAAAAACTATTATTGACAAAATTTGTTTGGCAAGTTATTTTCTATTATTTACCAACAAAAAAAATATTTTTTTTAAATGGTAGCAGTAAGTTTCTTGGCAGATTTAGAATACTTATATATTTTTTTAATATGCATATGTACTGCGTTCATGGACTTAGATAACAAAAAAAAATAAAATATTTAGATATTGATCTTAGCCTTGGTTTTAACCGGTTGTTCTTGTATTGGAGGGAATCTAGCTAAATAAAACACCAATGAAAGAATTTATTGACATACCACAATAACATAGTTCGCATCGCAAAAGTGGTTGGTTTCAATGGAATTAACGAGAAGCGGGCGATGTTAAAGATAATTCCAAAGCTGGCCTCCACAAATCAAGTCGTTCGAAATCTATTATTCGAATATTGAGAAAAAACAAATACAACTCCTACAAGGTACGTCTTCTGCATGAGCTTAACGAAGATGATCCGGACATGATGGAAATCTCTAATAATGCTCCGTTTTGTCTTCACGGAGTTGCAAATAGGGATAAATACCGTTATTGGTCGCCTGAAAATCCACATTGGTTAATGGAATATCATACACAGCATGCCCAGAAACTTAATGTGTGGACTGGCATTATTGGTAAACGAATCATAGCTCCATATATCTTAGAAAACAACTTAATAGGGGACGGTTACCTAACCAGATTGCACCGGACGTTTTGAATATTTCCAAATGGTAATTAACCAGATATGCCAAACAATGGCCTAGGATTTCAACATGAAGGAGCTCCACCACTTGCAATGTTCGACAGTACTTCAATTTTTCCAAATCGTTAAAAATAAAAGTATACAAGGAGGAATGCCTAAAGTTGGAAGATTTGAGAATGAAGATTTAACGTGAGATACAAGCCATATCAATCTTGGGAACACTGTCAGACCGTACAGTACACGGGCTTCCATTCAAACATTTAATTTAATTCTTTTATTTTCGTATTTGTTAATTGTTATTTTTCCCTTAGTTATTTTTTTTTTAATTTGACCTCACGAAAATAATACATAGTCGCTATAAAAAAATTATAATGATTCAAACTCTCCTAAAAAGTGTTACCGTTTCTATATTTAAAAAATATTTATTTTTGCGATCATTAGAAGCCGTTTGAAACAAATTCACAAATGGCGAAAAATAACTTGTTGTTTGACAAACTTTTATCTTTCCCCAAATTCGACAAGGACTTAATTTTAATTCGGCAAAATAGTTAAAACAAGTTATTATTCAAAATGATGAGTATTCACAATACAACCATGCACAATGTGTTATACATCTGTGGTTAGGAGTGCCGTTAATCCGGATGTTAACTTGGATTCAATCTAAGTTTTTGTACAGTATGAGGCCCTGTTGAATCATCATTTAAGTGCATTGTAGAATAATTGAAATATATTTTTATTGGAATTAAAACAATAGATTCCAGACAAACGTTGCACCCACCAAAGGGATATCAAAGCATTCGAAATTATGATACTCGTTCAATAAAAACGCCCTCTGCGTAATTTACGATGATCAGTCAACATGAGAAATCTATTGTTGTTGTTTCAACCAAATCGCGCACACAAGAAACAGTTTGGTGGAGGTAGAGTGAAACATCTCCGTAACATAACATAACTACAAGCAAATTCTGCATTTTTATACATTGCGTTAAAAGATTTCGACTTTACCTGAAAAACTAGAAGTTTTTATACTTATTTCAAACTATGCCTCAATATATAAATGATTTTATTCAAGTTGATTTTACACCTACATATATGAGGAAATTTTTATTTATCGTTAATTTATTAATTTAACATATTTTATTACAAACAAAAATAACCATTTCAATCTGGGAAAAAATTACACTAATCTATCAATTTAAATAAGCAGCAATTGTGGGCAGATCACTTTGGATATAGTGTATATATTGGGTTACGTTTTAATCCTTCCCTCTTTTCTTTGTTAAAGAGATGAAAAAAAAAAAATAATTTCGTTGTTAATTAGCTTAATTAGGAAACTAATTAGTTTTGAGTCTAATGAAGTTTCATTAAGTTGGGTTGAAATTTTCGACGCCCTTTACATTATTTCATGTCTTTGATAATCGATATTTTTTTGTTAATAATTTCGTCACAGTTGCAGTTATGTAATCAATCAAACAAATTTTGTTAATAACATTTTTCTTCAAAAGTATATATTTACAGAGGTATTAGACTAATGCGTTATTTTTGCCGAACCCTGTATATTGATACTGATAAAATAATCTATTAACAATAAAAACACAAGAGCGAAGTATGACATAAACAATTCACAGGCAACCTTGTGGAAAATAACCCGTATAATAAAAATTATGTACTGCAAATTTTAGCAAAGCCTTTAATTACAATTTAAATACTTGAGCAAGCAAATAGTAATGATTCAAGTAACATTTTTTCTGGAGCATATAATTATATTTGTTACTATAAACATGGATAACAATGTTGCTCGATGTTTCGGATGTTTTATGGTCGCGCGTACACGATTTTTAAGCCCACCTAATCTTTCCGGGCAGTAATGATGTTACGTACGTATAAGAGCGCAATAATTAGCTGACAATAATCCACGCTGCGTTATCACAACATGTAAAATTCCATAAGACATTATAGCATCGAAACAATTGCACGCGGGTCGTTTAGATACAGTTCCATTCAAAAGTAATCGCAAATTATGAAAAATATAACCTGAATTTATCTGATGATATTGACAATTTCCTGGTATCTGCCGTAATCATGTCGTACAAATTTACAAAGTATCGATACAGCATCGTAGTAGTATCAAGGTTCGACGAAGGCGGTCCGGTCAAACGTGGAAACGTGTATTTTTTATCAAATTCAGTTTAATTTATCCTGGTAAGTTTGTGCATTTTTCCCAACGACGGTTCCATCTCTTAAATCCATCCAAATAGTAGTTGGCGTCTTCTTTTGCGAAGTAAATGTTTATGAATATGATGAGCTCCTCATTCGATGAAAATCTCGAAATTTAGAGCACAAGAAACGAAAAAATGATAAAAAGAAGGTAGTCAATTAACTCGGTATTCTATTCACGAATTCTTGCCATGGCGACCTCTGAAGTGTGAGTGTCTTAGTTGTCTTACCGGAACAAAACATTTTTTGCGAATGCAGTCGTTTTCGCAATTTCTGCCTTCAGCTTGCAGTGCTCCTGCTGTTGTAATCTACATATTTTCTTGGCATTAATCACAACACTAACTAAAGCAATAAATACCACAGATTCTATTTTATTTGGGGGTTCGAAGTAGTTTTTTTTTTTTTTGTCATAAGAATTTAGGAATAAAACGTGGTTGGTTTCTCTGGTGACCTTTTTTTAATTATCAAAGTTTACAATTCGGTTGACATTATGTTTATTGCACAACTGGTTCTGGAACACCTTGAGAAAAACATCATCAAATATTTAGCAATTAAAGCGTTCTTATTCAAACGTTACATAACGTTAGATAACACACATATTACAAAAATTCAATCATTATCATTTACTTTAGAAGAAGAAATTAGCATTTTAGATCTGCATGCAGTCGTTTTAGCCATTCCTAAGAAAAATGTGCCAATGTTTTTCTCTGATCCACGATCGATTGGATTACTTGAAGGAATTTGCCACTATTTTCTTCTGTGCAAA
>LR736870.1:3499477-3520282 GCA_902654985.2 Oryctes borbonicus
AAAAAAAAAGAATTTGAATTCATTCCAAAGGCGCACGTATTAAAGGTGAAACAACAAAGTAACATCGGAACTTGTCTGTCTGGAATGATCAAAACAAATTATCTAGTCTGACGAATCAAAATTTTGGTTACTAGCATGAATAAGCAATTCACTTCAATATTAGAGCAGTGCGTGTATGTTTAGTTCTATAAAACAAAAGCCACGGTTATTCAACGAGCCAGGTTTATTTTAAAAATATCCAACCAAGAAGCATTTAGTTAGTTGGGAATTAAATGCACCACATAATTAATATAGTGCATATTTTACATATTTTACACTATGTACTTTACACTTATCAACTTACCATTGTTTTCAAAATTCCACAAATATAACAATTCTAAATATGTTAAGCGGTTTTTTCTTTATAGAAATTACAAAGCCTAAAATATTTTAACTCGTAAAAGTAGCGATAAATCAACAAACGTATGTAAATAGCAGAAGCACGTAAACAAACATACTATTCGTGATAAATGTAAAATACCATTGAGAGTGGTTTTATTTCGTTCAGGAAATGTCGGCCAATTGTCTTCTACTTTTTACGTGGGATTCGATCCTGAGTAAAGCTGCACCAGGTATACCGTACCTCTCAAGCATATACTGAGAAAAAGGATTTGTTGATTCAAGGAAGCCTGCATTGAGTGAAAGAAATAATATTTTTCAATACGAGCAAATTGCTTGATATAACTACTTCAATTCAAAAAAAGCATTAGACATTAATATCAACAGAACTTGATATTTGAAATGACAAAATTGATTGTTTGAACCAAAGAAATTGGCGGCAATGAAATCATTAAAACAACAAATCTAATTATTTTACTTTAAGAAATCGAGTTTTAAACGAAGAAAACCCGCACTCTTAACCAAAGAAATTGTCGCAATAGTTTGATTGTGATAAGAACTACAGCTTAGATCCGGTTACCCCAACAGTAAATTTTGTCTAAGAAATGTGAAAAATATAAAACCAAAAAAACATGCTACTCATGTGGAATCATTCACGGCATTCAAGGCAATGTGAGAGGAGAGAACGCTAACCAGCCGACATGTTTCTGCCTACCTGGCCTCATCAGTATGATTGCGAGAGTATCCCTACCCACATCGCTGATTCTCTTTGAAGAATGACGAGCCAGGCGTACCTCCTGGCGCTATCTTGTGCTAAGAGATACGAGCGCCTGCCATTCAGAGAAGATACACCTGGCTCGTCGTTCTTGAAGGGAAATCATTTTTTTGCACCTCAAATGTCAAACTTATCTATTCTTTGACACAAAAAAATATTTCATCTTCATATTTACTTATAGCAAAGAAATTTAATGAAATGCTAACAAAAATATATTTCTTGTCTTCGTTTAACCATGACACGGCCCAAACCCAGAACACGTTTGGTTTAGCAGATATGTAGTTTAAAGAAAGAATCGTTAATATCGCGAAAACTAAATTTGAAAAGAAAATTAATTTTTTTCAGTTTGAAAGTACCTATACTTGGAAATAGTTCATGAACACTTGTTGGTAACCGCTTCCGATCCAACCGGAAGTGTTTCGTAGGTGAAAATATTTTAAACGTTCATCTTAATATTGTTAAAATTTTTAACTAAAGAATTTCGTGAAAAAACCGTGAAATGACGGAAGACACGCATTTTATACGTTCGTGCGCCTAAAATGTAAACAAGTTATTCGCGTAACTTCTTTTATTCTTTTCGCCGAGCCTGGTTTCGCTTTTTGCGCTTTAGGTTAGCGAGTACACTCCCCTCTACACTCCTTGATTCGAAACATGACGCATATTTACCGGTTTGCGACCTCTCGTCGCAATCCGCATTGAAATTATTCGAACTTCGGATTCCGGCTTGTGATTCAAAGCGTACACAATGGAAACGATTTGAACGGCGGTCGCTTACGAAGAGCGCGTGGTTACTAGTCCTGCGACAACGCTATTGAATATATGCTTGCGCCACAATTATTTGTGCTATCATATCTTAGACTGTTTACGCATCGTATACAAATCCATTAAGAATTCATATCAATCTAAAAACAACATAGCCATCGCGCTGGAGAAGCGATAAGAAAGGACAAAAATAACTAGGACGTGTATATCGTGTAGAGGAGCATGTTAGTACGTGTAAATGTGATTATTCGTGTAGGCGTTTATGCAGAAGTAGTTCGCCGTCCCGGAAATGCAGTTGGGTTGTGCTTTCGACGTTTGAGTTTTCGGTGCTGTGATGTATGAAAGTGAATACGAGATGGCCAGCTACAATCCGGCAATGATCCCGTTCCTAAAAAGTGAACACCATCAACATCAACCAAGGTAAACTGTGCCGGGCATTTATTACGCGTGCGAATAAAACGAAAACTGGTCTAAAACAACATTCTGAAGTACTGCTACGTTCCGTATGCAGTTGCTAATGAAAACATTAAATGTAAACAAATTCCTTACTACACGCCTACAGATGCAGCTTTTTAACGTTAAATTGAATTCGCGCGTTGATAACATTTTGGCATTTACAAGACCATAAAATTACAACGGGATGTAAATATACAACGAGAAAATGAACGTAAAGGCAAATTCAAAAAGGGAAAAAAAAATAAAATGCTTCCTGTTTCAATCCATATATTTAGACAGGGTGAGCTTACATTAGCCGCATATTAGAAATTAAGCAGATTAAAAATTTGCAAAATTTGCCGACTTATTTTGTTCTAAGAGGGTAACTTTTAGAAAACATCTGCACGTCTATTCCGGTTTCACCGGAAGTCACGTACACTTCATTCTCGCCCTAATTTTTATGAAATAGTTCAGCAATTAAATCGATGTATTTCAACAGGTTTCAGGGTTACTGTTTAAAACTTCTGATTTTTATGAAGATTTCAGTAAAATCATCTTGGCACTTTATCGTTTATTTGCTCGATATGCAAAAGTATTGATCAATAGTTGTTTACGGGTTAGCAAGCTGTATTATACAGATGGCAGTATTTATATGTTCAAATATGTTAAACTTAAATCTGAAGTGTCTGGAGGACGTTTTGAGACCACAAGTATGGACCTTCATATATAATAAAGTACGTGGCGAGGTTGTTTAAGGAAAGAGAGAAGTTTTAATTTGGTTTGGTCTTTTCTTAATAAGTTCATAAAAAAGAATAGAGTAGATACTATCCAAAGGTTACTAACGTTACTGGCCGCGTTACTGGCGTCTTGAAATGAATTTTTGCAACAATGCTTTAATTCTTTTGTTTGGCTTCTAATTGCAATTTTTGAAGTCAGCTTCTTTCGAGGAAAAAGCACGGTCAAGATACTAAAGCAAGTTGGTAGAAAACTCCAGAAATATTAACGTGTTAATAGATTTAATAGAGAAAAAGTTTCAAAATAGGTTGTGTTATTATTTCTTGCAAACTTAAGAAAGCATAAAAATACATGGAAGCAGGAAAACTTTTTGCGAGAGGAGAATTTTGCACACCAATCCTTCTTGACCCGGTACGAATGTATATAAACACCTTTCGCTTGCATGAATTACGCTGATCATGCGATCAGGCCAGAGAGGCAAGCTATACCATAATGCTTGCGTTCCTTTCGTCATTCACCGTACCATATTTTGCTAACCTTGAGATACTCACTGCAAATTAGATTTTTATTCGTGAACACCTGGATCCTGCGTATTGTGGATGCTAGAGCCGGATTAAGTGGATTTTGACTTACAAAATCTAAAACCATTATGAATATACAGGCTGTATCCAATTACAGCGCCTGAATGACAAGTATAGAAATACATTCCGTAATAATTGCTTACCATCGAGACGGGTATTCAGTGCGTCAAATTTCCGAAAGGACATGCATTAATCGACAGTTAGTGATATGAACGCGCGGATAGTTTGAGAGATCCAGTGCGTTCAGGTCGTAAGCGGAAGACATCTCCCATAAACGATGAACGTATTAAATTGTTAAGCAAACGAAATGAAAGACCAACAGCACCCGAAATTGCGGTCGCGCAAGAGAAATTTTTGTTAGTACGTAAAAATGACGGTTACAAGCTGCAAATCTTCACGGCCGTTGCACTAAGAAAACACTTACTTCGGCGGGGAGGCAGGCAAAAACGATCCCAGGAAGACTTGAAGCTATGGACTGATGAATCAAAGTTTGAGATATTTTTGAAAGATGAAGAAGACAATTTATGTGTCCTGTGTGTGTTCCTGAAGAAGGAGGAGTAGAATGTAGAATACTGGAAAAGTGGTCAAATAGAAAGCGTGAAACATAATTTCAAAATGGCGAAATCTCTAAGCCAATTTTATATAGATGAGAAGAAAGTATTGACGAGACATACCCAACTCGGCACAGAATGGAGGAATACGGATTAAGTATAAACCAGCTCGGCACTGAGCAAAACAGTGCCCACCTTTTTGAACGTCCCAACTCGGCACACACGTTTACGGTGGGTATCTAGTGAGTCATAGTAAAATTATCCCTTATGGTTTATGCCGAGATGGGCATATTGAAAAGGATCGCTGCAAACCAATTAGATGGATGTTGATGATGGAAAAATAATTTATTTTTAACATGGACCTTCGACGGTGGGCTTTAGAAGCTAGACAAGAAACAAAACGTTTAAAGCAGGACATTGGTAGATAAAGCACTTCAAAGAAGTACACAATAAAATTATATGAATATACACTACCGTTCATATATTTGGGGACGATTAAAAAATACAGTTTTTTTTAATTCGGATAAAAGCAAAAAGTTATTTGTAATTTAATTTTCTTCTGTACATTGAGTGTACTATACAAAACTAAAAATATTCCAAAAAGAAATGTTGTACTAATTATAATTAGGTCTATACGGATTTTTCGTCTATATGTCCACCCTTTGACTTAATTACTGCGGTACATATTCGTGGCATTCTTAGAATTAACGATTTCAAAAATGTTGCTGGGTCCATGCTTGCTGGAGCTTTCGCCATAAGTCCTGTGAACTAGTCACTCCTTTTTGGCGAATCCTTCGGTCCAGTTCATCCCATATTAATTCGATAGGCGACAGGTCAGGAGACTGAGGTGACCAAATCATTCTTTTTAAACGATCTTCTTCTTCCAGGGATGCTAGATAATTTCTGCATATATAAGAAGAATGCTTAGGGTCGTTATCCTCTTGAAACGTAAAGTTTCGACCTCGTAATCGTTCCCCATTCGGTACAGCATTCTCTTATAATATTTTGAGATGGCCCTCTTTACGAAGTATTCCTTGTATTCGTACTAAATCACCTACAGCTGTTCTCGCAAAACAGCCCCAAACCATTACGTTACCTCCACCGTGCTTCACTGTACGTAAAATACACTATTCACTAACTCTTTCACCAACCTGTCGCCTAACAAACGTCCTCCGTTTGGAGCCAAATGTTTCAAATTTGGACTCATCCGGCCACAGCGCGTTGCATCACTGTTCGAATGTCCAGTGCCTGTGTTCTTGTGCCCGCTGCAATCTTTTTCTTTTATTTTGAACTTTCAAAAGCGGTTTTCTGGCAGCTACTCGTCCCTTTAAGCCTGCCGCAATTAATCTTCGTTTCACGGTCGAATGCGAAATAGGATTTCTTCGTGAAACATTGACTTGCTGCGTTATTTCCGGAGTCGTTAGGAATCTGTTTCTTTTTGAAACAAGAACCATGAACTGATCTTCAGCAGCTGTTGTCTTCTTTTTGCGTCCAGAACGCGTCTTATTAGCCAAAGAACCCGTTTCCGCCGCCCGCTTTAATGTTGTAAATACACCATTTTTCGATATTTTTAATTTTTTCGCAATAGCTGCCATTGAGTATCCTTCATTACGTAAAGTAATAACAGCAGAACGCGTTTCGATTGAAATTTCTTTTCGTTTTGCCATTTCAGCACCACCCGTTTATTACGATAGTTAAATTTAAACTAAACTACTATCAAGATCGATCTTATTTTAAATACAAGACGATATCTGCTTTGTTTGTTGTACTAAGTGTTCTCACATTATTCCTTTGTGGAAATATTCGACAATATTTTCAAGTTTACGTTTATAACCCCATAAAAGGGATTAAGAGGGATTTTGCCTGAGGCTGCGGTAGAATATAAATGCGTTATAAATTTGATGGGATAGAAGAGAATACTGTTGTAAATTACGTTCATGCATATAGAAATATACACTCTTTCATATAAAACGCAATCAATTGTCAATATTTCAATTTCGCTTATTTTTCGGAGTTTTTCTTAGTCGTCCCCAAATATATGAACGGTAGTGTATATATTTTTTCCAAAAATAATTTGCTCCTTTGCATCCTCGACTATATAATTATCTTAATGTTAATAAATAAAATAATAATTTGGGAGATGTTGTTTTTCACAAAATTGACCAATTTCTGCGCTTTCACTGCTTTAACCATGCTTCAACGATAACAATGTTATGAAAATAGTACTGCTAAATCTCAATAGCGCCATATACCCACTGGTTATTTGTAAACGCTTAAGACCCTCATGTAAAAACAAGACAACAAATTCTGTAAATATGCGTCAGTAAATGTATCTAATTCCCGGTAATGATGTGCACATATTTACGGAAAATATAGAGCGGAATGTAAACAATAAATCTGTAATCGAGTACAATCAGATATGAATAATAAATGAAATGGTGATTGAGTAACATAATTATAAAATAGTACAGTCGAGAATAATATGAGGTATACGACAGGAAGGTGCTGAGGAGCTGTTCCAAATACATCACATGCACTATAAAAGTAAGTTTAAGATGTTCCTTTTTCATTTCATTTCAGGTTTTATGAGTCATAAAGTGGCGTCATAACACATGACACAACGATAATATAACTATATCAACACGTGCCAAATTCCGTAATGTTTAATAAAAATATGGTACAAAAATTATTGATTGAAAATTAATTGACTTCGATCAGAAGCTAAAAGAAGCCGTTTGCATATACTCCGCACCTTTGTGATTGAAAACGGTACACTTTCAATATCAAAACAAAAATATTGCTAACAGCTCAGCCCACCTTGTTGGTTAATCGGAATTTCTAATGATAACATATTAATATAGAGAACTACATTTTTCTTCTAAAATTGTTCCTATAATACACTGGCTGCAATTAAAAGTGCAACAGCCTTAACTTGTTAGAGTATATATTTCGTTAACATTTTATAT
Source organism: Oryctes borbonicus (assembly GCA_902654985.2). Taxonomy (NCBI): domain Eukaryota; kingdom Metazoa; phylum Arthropoda; class Insecta; order Coleoptera; family Scarabaeidae; genus Oryctes; species Oryctes borbonicus. Next base: position 3,506,661 of record LR736870.1, read on the forward strand.
ACGTATTTCTGAAGATCAACTTCAACGATTGTTTATCATAGTAGAAATGTCTTTCGGGTGATGTCGCGTAGTTAATATTTTGACTTGACGTTTCGCTGCTATATATAATGAGGAGCAAGAGACAACAGCACCAGTCTTTAGAAATCTTCTGAAGACGGATATATAACGAGGAGCAAGAGACAACAACACCAGTCTTTAGAAATCTTCTGAAGAAGCTGACAGCATGATCAGCGAAACGTCAAGTAAAATATTAACTACGCGACATCACCCGAAAGACATTCCTACTATGGATTATGGTCGTGAAAGCCTACACTCAACGATTGTTTATCATATTGCATTGGTGTAGTTTGTTTTCCAACATTGTCAAGAGCCAGCTGCTCTCTCATCTGTTACACTACGATAGTTAGAGCGATGCCTCGTAGACGAGAACGTGGTCCTTACAAGCAATTAACCCCCTGATTAACCGGATTATTGAAAGGCGGTGTTAGTTAGACTTAATCGTAATCATTCGACTGTGTTACGGTATTTTGGAACCTGTGCATTTAAAGCATGTATAGGTTCAGGCGCAGCCAGAAGGATCGTCTCTCCCTCTCCTCAAGAAGATTTTCTTTTGGACCGCTTATCGGTTTCAGTCCTTTTTTGAGCATTTTTAGCGCGGGAGTAGTGGGACAGTTTATGGACGAACCTTGAGCATAGACGCGCTAGACGAACCTTATTTACTTTTCTTTTGTTGAATTGTCTTCCAGAAATCTTTGCAGAAATTTTTTGACGGTACATTTTTAATTGCGACCAGTGTAACTCTGTTTGTTGCTAATATTTCTTGCATAATTAGTTTTACATAGGTATAATCGGATGCGGACTGCTTTAAAAACAAACTATTTAAAAAAAAATTACTTTCAAGCAGCACAAAAAATAAGATTGTTTATTATTGAATCCTTAATTGTTTACAGTTGCTTTAGCACCTTTAAAAAAACTAATTTGTAGACGCAAAAACATGTGACTTCAAATAACGAAATTACATCGACCAAATCTACAATCGACAGTTTTTGTTTATTTCATTTACCTTTCCCTATCATTTTACGCAAAATTAAAAAAATACATTATTTACAGAGGCGGTGTGTCTATAATTCCCTGAGGCCGCGCGCTCTCCCTGATAAGTCCCTTAAAAATTCAATTAATTATCACGTAATTATTGCGAAAATATAATTTGAACATTACGCGACTTCGTATTTATTCAGTGATCGATAATAGGCTTGTTCCTGCAGAAATCACATCCTGTTTTTTAAAGCAACCAATCACAGCTCAACCAGTGTATATACATTTAGGACGCATAATTTCCGCGTCCAGTCTTATTTTAGCTATAAGTGGGAATGTTGTCGTTTAGTATCGATTTCTCCCGCGATTTTATATAGTGACAAGTAACTGCGCTTGTGATAACCTTAGAAAGGAACAGCATCAGTGTAGTATTAAAAAGTGACTTTAGTAGGCTTTCTCTGGAAGAAGAAATTAAAATAAAAGAATTAGGTAAGTCAATAGAAGGAATTCGCCGGTTCCGAATCCTCCTTATGCGAGTGCAATATGTTAGAGAGAGAGAGAGACGAAAATAGTGACGATTGACGATAGACTGTGATCAGCGCCATATTGTGTTGTAAGGCAGGTCTCTGTTATAGAATAGCTGATGACAGATCCCTAATAGGTGGTAAGATGGCGTCGCACATATAACAATTAACAGGTAAGTCTGCAGAAACGAGTTGCGCTCGACGAAAATTACAGAGACTAGACCGACTCGTGTCTATTCGTCTCATGAGAATGGGTTTGTGTTGCCTGCTGGTTTCCCCGAGAGCCGACAAAAAACGAGTCTCTCTAGTCTCAGCTAATTTCGTGAGGTGCAACTTATTTCGGAGGCTTAATCATAAATGCTTAATTTTCAACGTAATAATTTGAAACCTAGCCTCAACTAAAATTAAAACAAATAACGGAAAATACACGTCCACACGACGATTTTTTATGGAAAAAAGTTTCGAATTTATTATGTTGTTTTCTGTGTGTGAGCTATCCCTTTTAGAAATTAGTGGATAATTAAAAATTAGTGAAAACTCCAATTAGTTCGAATACCTAATCCCTTTTTTAGTAACATCCTCACCATCTAAAAGGAAAAAGATTCTGCGTGTGGCAGTACAGTACTCAACCGCAGCGTTCCTATTTCCGGCAGACCGGTATATTAAAACGTTTAATATGTTATGTACGTATTGCTATGCCTGCCAGTGCAGTGCACGTATTTTTTAATTAGCCGTCGGCAATTCCTAAGATATATTTTTTTTACAATCGCGTCCCCTTCGCTAAAAAGTCACGCGCTGCCACTGATTATTATTTTTATATTTACCGATTGCTTGATATTTAACTAAATTCCTAAAGAAACAACAAATAACAGATAACTACATATTAACAGTACTGTATGTATGCATTAGCGGAATTATTTACTTGGTGATCAGCGGTGTCCTCTGGAAGCTAACAAGATCCGTCACCAGCGGGGCTAACTCAATTACCAGGGACTGTATATCGTATATCTTACCGACCTGATCGAGGGCCGTAAGGTTCATGCGCGTGGAGTTCAACCCTGTGTCCGTGTACCCCCCACTCGGGCGCGCTCATGCCCGTGCCTTTCTGTTGTTCTAGTGGCAGTTGTAATGTCGTGCGAGTGTTGTGCGGTGTAAAATCTTCCGTTCGGACGTGCCCGTTCAACGCTCGACAATATTAAATATTGGACGCTGTTAATTCAACACGCATCCTACGTCCCGTAAAAAGAAATGCCGTTTCCGTTGAGAGAGGACGTTACGACCTGCAATCTATAAAATTCGCGGGGAGAAAATCAAATAACCGGGTGGAACGGGGGTGATTTGATTATTACAGGTATAACGTGATTTGTTTAAAGAAGAAGTGGGTTTCCTTTTGTCTTTCCTCTCCGTTTATTAATGAGTGTATCCCATAGATCTTCACGAACCGAACAAGACTGGAAGATCGTGAATGTGTTATCTTATTTTCCCCGTGTATAAAAAAAAAAAAAACGTTTTTGTTTTGAAGCCTTGTGACGCCTCTGTAAATTATTGCCATCAATTGAACCAATCGTAGAGATTAAATAAATAAATGGACGTAAGTACTTGCATATTTATTTAAATGAAAAGAAAATATTTTTATTGTTGTTAAACGTTTCATCTGTTATCTGTATTTGTTTTTAAACGATTCCATCTATTATTTACATTTGTTATTAAATGATGCACGCGTTTGGATGATATAATTGACGCGTTCAGCGATATTTTCTTATTCTAGAATCATTCCGCGATTGATCTTGAAACGTCATGGGCTTGAATCATCGAAGAATTTCGACAATACTTTCTTTTATCCTTCGAAAGTCGAGCGACACGTCACTGAACGGTCATCACTGTCCATGCGAGAAAACGTCGTCATTCGTTAGCATTTGAAATTCTAAGGTCGTGAACTTCAATTATAAGATGTTTCGTGAAGGCACACGCCTCTCGCATATAGATACATATGTAATATGCATCGTTATGTTGGCTGACGGTCTTTTTCTGTTTTCCTCCGTTTAAAGAGTTTAGTAACAGCTGCTATCGAAGTCAGCCGAGTGGCGTACGCGATGATGCAACCTGCGATTGCAAGATGCAGCGCCTCCGGGTGTTCTATAAAAAGCCCGGATTAAAAATGCGGAATGCCAATGGACGAATGCATTTTTGCGCGAGAAGTGTAACGACTTTCTTTTTTCGGATGTTCTTTAGCGTTCTTCTCTAGAAACTAGGAAGCCATTGTTTTTTATACGTATATATATATAAAAGATGTTATTTTTAAAATATTAAATTTAAATCCACTAGCGAAGTGATTACTACATTGGTTACTAGTTTTTTTTAACCGTTACATTTTGACACTGCAACAGTGATAACAGAATTGCAGTGGTTGGATCAATGAGATCAGGAGTCTGCGGTGGCCATGTTATCATTTCGCTTTTTCTGCATATTTTGGCTGTATGCTTGGCATCGGTGTTTAGATTGCATATGCATCTTTAATTGAATTTTTTTTTGTTATGTAAATAGTCCATTTATAGATATTTCTGGGTATTTATTGCTTTATGAGGGGTAATTGAGATTTTCCCAGATCAAGATAGGAATTTTAAATGCAAAAATTTAGACCCTGCGCATTTATTACATTAATATAAGCGAAAATGTTTTAATTTGATACTTCTCTTTATACGCAGTGGTTGCGCTGGTAAAGTGTACACATTTCACCACGAAAAATTATATTTTATAAAGTGTTTGCAATATTGGTAGAAAAAAGCAATTATCCTTGATAGAAAGGGGTAAAGTTCTAGCCTGGCACCAGGATGGTGTTAGTAAGAAGGAAATTGCTCGTCGGTTACGAAGAAGCGATCATTCCGTTAGAAATTTCCTAAAAGATCCGGAAAATTACGGCAAACCAAAAGGCCAAGGGCGACCGAAAGCTGTAAGTAAGCGGGATGAACGCGTGATATTGCGATGTGCATCCAATTCTTCTGCGTCGGCGAGAGTTATTGCAGAACGGGCGAGGGTACAAACGCACGTGCGTAATGTTCAAAGGATTTTAAAGACATCACCGGTAATATCACGGAAGAAAATTTTGAGAAAACCGCGACTTTCCGCGAAACACAAAGAAGCGAGGTTGAGATTTGCTGAAGAACACGTATCCGGGAAGAAACAATAGGAAAAAGTTATATTTTCTTATGAGGAACGTTTTAATTTGGACGGACCGGATGGGTACTCGCATTATTATCATGATTTGAGAAAGGAACCAAAAGTGAAAATGACCAGACAATTAGGGGGTGGATCTGTGATGATATGGGCAGCGATTGGATTCCGCGATTAAAGTGGAATAGTGTTTTGCACAAACAAAATGACATCTGTGACGTATAAAAACTTATTGCGTGACAATCTTCTACGTTTTGAAAACCAATGGGCCGGGCGCAATTTTGTTTTTCAGCAAGATAACACGCCCATTCATAAAGCAAACGCCATTACTGAATGGTTTAAAGAGAAAAAGATTAAAACTTTACAGTGGCCGGCACGGTCACCAGACTTAAACATTATTGAAAACATGCGGGGTGAATTGGCACGTCGCGTTTATGGCGGAGGTCGTCAATATTTCACGGTACAGGAACTGAAAACTTCAATAGTGACTGATTGGCAGAATATCCCTCAAAATTATGTGTTAAATTTATATAAATCTATTAATAACAGACTATTGGAAGTGATTAAGAACAATGGAGGATCTACGCATTACTGATCACTCGTTTGTTGATTTTTGTTTTACATTTGCAACAGAGCGTCTAAATTTTTATCGCAGAAATTGTTTAAACATTGGAGTAATAATTTATTATTTAGTTCATATATTACTGAAGGAGATATTTTTAAGTTTATTTTACTTTTACGAATAAAAACTTAATTAGATATCTTGCTAGCTTCGCAAAGAAATGTTGTAACCCTTAAAACATCTTACCGCGTCTAAGTTTTTGTCGGAGATTGTACATTAATTTTGAATTCTTTCAATTCCTCTGCATAAGCGTATAGTGAAGGATGAGCTGGATAATTAGTTGCTATTTAGGACTTGGTGTGCAATATATCTCGGAGATTAAAGATGGGAAACATGGAAAAACTGTGGCTAACACTATCGGACATTTTTGTGTTTGCTTTATACTCTCTTATTAGAAGTAATATCGACGGCTACAAGCCAGAAACCGCAACCAAGTCGTAACAAGACTTCCTATATTATATAATCGTAATAATATTTGTGCATTTTCAAACATTTTAAAATACAAAATTACCTCCCTGTGTGTTTGTCAACTAAGATCTTACTGACCAAGTTTACATGCAGGATTTAGGATAATTCCTTTGAGCGACCTACTTTACATTCGCCGTTGCCAACTGTCTTAAGCTTAACAGAGTAAAATTATCTTACACCTGACAAACACATCAATGAAATTAATAAATTTTAAAATTAACTGTATGGAAATCTAGAGTAAAATAATATACATAATATACATGCATGCATCATGATTAACTATGAAATCAAAGTTCACGTAATATCTCATAAATGACAATGACAACTTTCATAAAAAAATGGATAGGAATGCTTTGTTAAGAACACAATTACCTGGAAACGTTTATTTAATTTTTTTAAAATCTGAAATAACATATTCGGAGGCATTAGAAGGCCTACTGCCAAATTTTTATTCCTTTTAATGTCACAACAATTGTGTTTTTTTTTTATTCTAGTAACTAAAGCTACATTTGATCGATCTCACGAAACTGCTTTTTTTTCTAAAATAAAATTCACTTTATTCCCCTTGTTTATTAATTACCTATTAAATCTACATTAACTGTCATTAATTAATCTCATCTCTTCATTCTATACCATTATATACAACAGTATATATAGTAATAATAGCACAACAGTAAACTGGATACACCGTTTGTAATTCTAGATGGATACATAATGTTCAAAAAAAAATTAACTTTATTCCAAACGGTGCTGGTAAGGACGATAGGAAATTCAAATAAATACATGTAACAACTATGCAGAATTATAATAGGTAATAATAATTAAATTATTTTCTTTTTGTTTCTGTATACGCTACTACCGAATATTGTTGTTTTTGTTATATTATATTGCAATTGCAAATATTGCATTTCAGAACGCACGAATTTTCTAACGCATAATTAGATTAAATGAGACGTCTCAATGATTCCAATTAATTTTATACCAGATATCATTTCAGATTTTTTGAAAAGGCACACCATCAGCATAAAATTAAAAAAAAAACAGTAAAAAAATTACAGCAGATTAAATTTACTAACGTACCTACTATTTGCCTTCTCTCAGATTTGGTAAAATTAATGCATTTTTTCCCCATTTTTAAACACGCAGAGATACCTAACAATTTATTTTTAGATGATGTCATGCAATACTTTTGAGGTACAAATATGATTTGAAAAAAAAAAACAAAAACAGCTGAACTGAATGAAACAGAAAATTATAAATAAATAACAAAGATGTTTTTTATTTAATTTTAAGGCGGCGCACATTTTGTTGCAAATCACCTTACAATTGCAAGATATCCCTTTTGGTGGTAACTATCATCTTCATAACAATTAATGGATTACGGTCGTGAAAGCCTACACTCAATTAATCTAAAGCTTGGTACAGTACGATAATTTTTAAGACGCCCACATCTTAACAGACGTCAAATTTCCTATTGCCAGTAAAAGTTACTAACAAGTAGAATATATTCAATATCCAATGTTGGTCTGATTCGATCTATAAAAGCATCGAAATATCTTCCGAAATCTAGAATAAAGACTACGTAGTGCAAGCTCGCTACGTTTACCGCGTTTGGCAATTATTTCTAGCCTTTCTCCTTTCGATCCGCTCGATCAAATCGCCTGTTTGTTTGTAGTTAGTACGATGCTACCCTTCAAGCGCATCTACCTGTTTTCTCTTCTCCGTTCGTACGGTCAAGCACCTGAAAGTAAAAAACACGGTGACCCAATTCGCCGGTGCATGTGTACCGTACGGTGAAACCGCCTTCGTACGCTGCGTACATAGCCTGGTTTAATTCAGTACATACTCACGAACATATTTTTAAAAGAAAGAGATGGACCGAGATAAGCTAGGAGAGAGACTGTGAGGATGAAGACAACGACGTCGACGACGAGTAAAAGAGAATTAACTCGCCGAAATGTAATTCGTATCTGGCTATTTAAGATGTACAGTCGGCTACGTTTTGTACGCGGATACACTTTAGAAGGACATTATTGAACAATAGTACATAAATATACTCGTATATGCGGCTGATTTATTGCAAATCATGTCTACGTACCAAATTAAAACGCTTTAGTTGATTTAATTGGTTCAGTTTTATCAGTTATTGCTTGTGTGTGTGTGTGCTTGTGTGTTACATGAGTAACCTAGATAAAAGTTCAACTGATCATGTGTATTGTATAATAAAACCGACACGAGTTCTGGCCAACATACAATGCTTAAATGTACAGACTATCAACTGTCTTCAACGTTGCCTATACCCATCTAACGTAATTTTTGAGATAATTTAAATCCCTTGTTTTTTTAACGCCCAGTATCTTAAAAGTCTTGCCGACGATGTAGGAGACACTGGACTACTGGTCGAACCCAGACGAAGAAACTATGGATGCGTTAGGGCGAAGCATAGTTCACGTCATTATTGGTGCTTTGTACACAGATCGTCCAAGAAAACCATTATTAATAGCCAGCAAAATAATAGAACGGGTAAGTGCTGATACAATTGTCAGCAAAATTTTCGAAAACGGGGGAAAAGGGAGAAAGCTTTGCTCTTTGTAAATGACGCTGCAGCTTATATGCTTAAAGCTGGAAAATTGCTTAATGACATCTTCAAAAATTGCTGCATATTGCACGCACTGTCCACATCCTCCATAGAGTTGCGGAATTTGTTATAGGGCAATTTCCGAACACCAAAAAAGTTTTCTTGAAAGCACCTCCAAAAGTAGCTTTCCTTGCTTCCGTCTCCAGTCGTAACAAGATGCGAGACGCGGTTAGAACCCTCTTCATTTTGGGAAAGTTGTTGTTTGCAAATTATTGTCCGTCTAGAACGTACCCGAAATTTATTATTTTTCTTAATTTTAATATATTTCTTTTTTGTTACATCCTAAGACAAAACTAATGCATCAAGTAGGTTGTGCCGACTGTAGGCCATGGCAAAAATCGTATAACAACACCGGCTGTCAAATATTGTTGATTATCAACAGGCTTAATATTTGCGAAATAATGTCGCAAGTAGAAAGAAGAAAGTTGGTGGAATATTTGTATAGAAAATGTGTTCAAAACGTTAAAAAATTAGAGCAATTGACTGAACTCGGAAAAAGTGCAGTATATGAGACAATAAAGAGGATAAAAAATAGGAGAGATATGAGCCATGTACCAGTTTCTGGAAGACCGCGTAAGATTAGCGGAAACAATCTAAACGCTTTAGTGACTTTGGGACGACAAAACCCGCGCCTTGGGTTTCGAAAACTGGCTAACAGATTTGGAAATCAACTTCAAATAAGATTGTGTCCAGAAATTGTCCGCATTTCACTGAGAAGACAAGGTTACTTATCAAGGAAACCAAAACAAAACCCTCCAATGACACCTCTACAAAAGCAACGAAGAATAGATTTTCGAGACGATAATTTTACTGTTTATGTTTTTATATCTGACGAAAGTTGTTTTCAGCTTCGTGCAAATCATTTAAAAATCCTATCAAGTGAAAATGTTACCGTTCAAATTTCCAAATTTCCCACAAAAATAATGGTTTGGGGAGCAATCTCTCAGCGTGGTGCTACACCCCTCTGTATAATTGATGGCACCGTTAATAGTGCAAAGTATTGTGAAATTCTTAATAGCTTTCTTCTTGAAACGGCTCGTTTTCAACAGGATAATGCAAGATGCCACACTTCTGAATACATTAATGCTTGGACGCTAGAAGTAAACTTGGCAACAATTCCATGCCCAGCAGCTTCTCCAGATCTTAGTTCCATCGCAAACATATGGGGACTAATGAAAATTGAAGTAGAACGAGCAGCACCACGAAATAAAGAAGATTTGATTCGGTCAGTTTTACAAGCCTGGACCACTATCACCGAAAAGTATAGCGTTGACCTCGTTTCGGGATTACCTGAACGTTCAGTTAAATGGAGATTGTATTAGTAAATGAGATGAATTATTTGTTGTGATTTTATTATCCAAGTAACAACAATATATACCGTCAAATTATAGCTTTGCTTTTTGTTTTCCGGATACTTTATAGACGGACTATAATTTGCATTTTATTACCGAACATTTTCGTGATGTACCTCAAAAAATAAATTACTTTGAATCACGAACAATACAACTAAAAAAATGGCCGTAGTTGGACAAATGTATCGCACCTGACTCTGTCCCAAGCGTCGGCGATCCGCAATATGATTATAACAACCACAATGACAAGATATCTGCAATAAAAACGGTAATGAAATTAATTTCTGAGTGTGCGGATACTTATATAGATGACTGCACTAATAAACGACGGCATGTCTATTTGTATGTACATGTATCTTTAATGACAGAATTGGACTTTGTTACATGACTTGACGGTAAGCCATGGTCTAACACACGTTATGTGAGTATGTCTGTTCACATAAGTACATCTCGTTATTAAACACTTGAAAGTGGATACTGAATTGTTTCCCAGAAACAGGGTCTCGCCGTTGGTGAGAGAATTTACGTTGTTTGGTTTTCCTTTCTTGGCTATGACGTTTTTACATTGCTAGTTTCTTAAATTATGCAATCGGCATCCGTTCTTAAAAAATGGAGAAACGACATTCCTGAATAATAATGCGTTTATCTGCGCACTTTTCATAAATATCCGTTTTAAAACAATTCGACTATCTCGCATTAGTAGGTAAAATATGTTAGATGTTTCATCCAACAAGGTCTAGTTTTTCCAATTTAACAATCAACCACCGTCATTGATAGTTGATAGGTGGCGCGATTCGGACACCTAGTAAAATGTTGTAAACTCTACTAAAAAATAATATAATTGCGTTTATATATAAATAACATATTTATTTTATGTCCTTTATGAAGTTTATAACCAATTGTACAGGCAAACTTCCAAGAATATCGATTAGAGAATGATTAAAAACTTATTATATTTTATGGCCCAATATAGTAATTTTCAGAATAATCCTCATCGGCACAAATAGGTTTATTTTTGGGTCAATACTGCAGGTAATAAATTTACAATACTCTTTGGGGTGGGAGCAGGCCACCCGAAAGTTTATTGTGTATTGATAAATGTTTTAGTTTCTAAATAAACTTGCTTGTGCGTGCGTTAGTGTTAATAGCGTATTAAAGTTATTAAAATGCCGAGAGGAAAACCGACAAGTTTAGAAAAGCGCTCTGTAATTGTTGCTTTTCATCAAGAAGGTTATTCAGTGCGTCAAATTTCCGAAAAAATACAAGTTAATAAATCGACTGTTAGTGATATCATTCGGAGACATCAACGCACGTTCAGTTTAAGAAATCGGGCGCGTTCAGGTCGTAAGAGAATAACAACTCACGCCGACGATGAGCGTATAAAATTGCTGAGCAAGCGAAATAGGAGACGGACAGCACCACAAATCGCCGCCGAAATGAATCGCGACCGTGCAAGAAAAATTTCTGTTACTACAGTGAAAAGAAGATTAACAGCTGCGAATCTTCACGGCCGCATTGCAACAAAAAAAAACCCTACTTCGACAGGGAAACAGGCAAAAACGGCTACAGTGGGCAGAAACACGTAGAAATTGGACGGTGGATGATTGGAAAAGGGTGCTATGGACTGATGAGTCAAAGTTTGAGGTGTTCGGACAATCAAGGCGCGTTTTTGTAAGAAGAGCGAATGTCGAAGGAATGTTGCAGGATTGTGTAGTGAAAACTGTCAAGCAAGGAAGAAATTCTGTGCTTGTTTGGGGTTGTTTTTCCTACGCCGGTACAGGAGACTTGAAGCGAATCGAAGGTATTTTGCGAAAAGAAGGTTATTTAAAAATTATTGCAAGAAAATGGAATACCATCGGGGCAACGTCTAATCGGCGAAAATTTTGTATTGATGCAGGACAACGACCCCAAACACTCAGCAGTGATATGTAAAATTTTCTTAAATGAAGAACAAGATAATGGCACTTTACAAATAACGACATGGCCGCCGCAAAGCTCCGATCTAAACCCCATCGAGCTGTTATGGGATGAACTGGACAGAGGATCCGAAAAGTATGCCCTACCTCCGTAGGCCACCTGTGGAACATTTTACAAGAGGAATGGACTAATATGCCAAATAGAGTCTTTGAAAAATTAGTGGAGCGGATGCCTCGGACTGTGAAAGCTGTTCTTCGCGCAAAAGGGAGTTTCTTTGATGAACGGAATGTTTAAGAAGTTTTTGTTTATTTTTCGTTAGAATTACTTTTTTTTTTTACTTTTATCCTTTAATTTTAATCGCTGTTAATAAAATGCAATGAAAATTTTAAGTTTTGGAAAAATGAGTTTGAATATTTTCTCGTTTTTTTAACATTTATTTGTGTGTCCGAACTAATATGGACGGTAGTGTACATATAAATTTTCCATTTCTCCTTCAACGGCAATACTTAAAATGTCAACAACATTGTTTAAAATTTCCTTTGTGAAATGCATCATATTCAATTACTCACAAATTTGTCTAAGTGTGGCAAAATCTGAATCTTTGTCTAAAACACTTTCAAACTTAATTACAACACACTCGTTCTTTGCGTCTTCTACCGAACAAAGCTGCGCGTGTACATCTTTCACAATCTGCAGTGATTCCTCTAACGACAGTGAAGAATTTTGTAATTTTTCTATTGCTTGCACTACTCCGATGCAATTGCTGCGAAATCACTTTTAACCTGACTATCTTCAAACTTTTTCTGACTTGTTTGGATAGCTGCACATCCTTTCGGATTGAATAATAGAACCACCTTCTTTATACTCTCAAAATGTTTATGATTGTAAAAATTCCGCTTGTAACCATGTTCCCCAACGTGTAAGGATCGGCTGTGGTTGTTGAGGAGTATGAGAACACGGTCTGGAGAAATTCGCGAATACGTTTTGGGGATTTCAGAAACACTGCTTTTGTGCTGGCAATTAGCGCATCCACCTGTGGATAACATCTACAAATTGTCTCTGCCAGAAGATGTAGAGCATGAATTTTACATGTAATACTGAGTTTTCGAACGCTATCGGCGTGTACCGGTTTGGAACGGTTCAATTTTTGAAAACGCCTACTGGTTATTTTTTTTAACATTTACTTTTGCAGGACCACTACTAATCGAAATTTTATTCAAAAACGTTTAAAAAAACCTGCGAACATAATCTAGAAATAGCACTATTAAATTGAACGCAGTATAGAAATGATAGAAAGTAGAAAAAACTGTTCGCTAAATAATTACTTATAAATAAAAACGTTCATACCACGGCATTGTAATCGAGTAGATTGAAAGGTTTTACGAGAATTTAATTACTGTTTACTTAATGCTCAACAGGTGATGTTGTATTTACTCTGTATTACTCAGCGGTTTGTATAAGTATTATTTTAAGCCGTCAAACAGAAGGAATAATTTCAAATCGAACTGGATTCCTAACTCGTTTTCCTTCTTGTCCGTACATTTGATCCCTAAATAATACTAACAATTTTTTCAACATCTTTTTGTAGTTTAAACTAGATTTTATTCGTTTTATTTATTATCTTTTATAATTTGTTAGTTAGAAGTTGACCACTTAACGACTTAGACGTATACTGTCTCTGTCTGTTTATAGCCTCGTTAGGCGCTATCAAGGTTACCAGGTTCCCCCCCAAAATGGTGACTTTATTCTTTCGATTGCGATTAAAAAAAAAAAGACGTTGGCAACTGGCGAGTTTGGTAACTGGAAGTCAGTTAAATACGGTTATTTCTGGCGCCACACATGATTGAAGCTTGTGTATAGAAAAATATGGTTTAATAAGAAGGTGTTCATTAAAA
>LR736870.1:3520292-3604389 GCA_902654985.2 Oryctes borbonicus
GACAATTAGGGGGTGGATCTGTGATGATATGGGCAGCGATTGGATTTCGCGATAAAAGTGGGATAGTGTTTTGCACAAACAAAATGACATCTGTGACGTATAAAGACTTATTGCGTGACAATCTTCTACGTTTTGCAAACCGATGGGCCGGGCGCAATTTTGTTTTTCAGCGAGATAACGCGCCAATTCATAAAGCAGAAACCGTTACCGAATGGTTTAAAGGGAAAAAGATTAAAACTTTACAGCGGCCGGCACGGTCATTAGACTTAAACATTATTGAAAACATGTGGGGTGAATTGGCACGTCGCGTTTATGGCGGAGACCGTCAATATTTCACGGTACAGGAACTGAAAACTTCAATAGTGACTGAATGGCAAAATATCCCTCAAAATTATGTGTTAAATTTATATAAATCTATTAATAACAGACTATTGGAAGTGATTAAGAACAATGGAGGATCTACGCATTACTGATCACTCGTTTGTTTATTTTTGTTTTACATTTGCGACAAGAGCGTCTAAATTTTTGTCGCAGAAATTGTTTAAACATTGGAGTCATAATTTATTATTTAGTTCATCTATTACTGAAGGAGATATTTTTAAGTTTATTTTACTTTTATGAATAAAAACTTAATTAGATATCTTGCTAGTTTCGCAAAGAAATGTTGTAACCCTTAAAACTCGTAAAACATCTTACCGCGTCTAAGTTTTTGTCGGGGAGTGTATGGATTATAAGAAGATATTCAAAAGTGTTCATAGAGTATAATCCGTCCCTCATGTTTAATGCTATTATTATCAACATTAAGTTGTAGGATTTGGAATTTTGGTTTTTATTGCAAGTGCAATGATATCGCATATCCATGACAAGACTATAATCCCAGTTTTAACCATATCTACGTATTCTATTCCAAAAATTACAGATAAAGCGTACTTTAGTTTCTACAATTAAATTCATTCAAATCGGCCACTTTAAAATAACAACATTTAGCATTTTTTAAATCGGTATAATACTGCTTTTTATCGTACCTCCAAATTGTACAAGTTCTCATATTCGTATTGATGAAGGCCCTTCTTTGAAGGAAAAGGTTAATTATTATACGTACGATACAACAAAAGTAAACTTGGACGACTGCCAAGCGACAGAGTAGTATTGGCCATAAACAAAGCTTATTTTCATGTAGGTTTACGCCAAAATCGTAGTAAGTACAGTGGCTTTTGAGCTGATCAACAGTGGCTTTTGAGCTGATCGACAGTGGCAACCCAACTTTTCACGAATCACGTTCAATGGAGTTATTTTCCTAAATAAATAAAGAAAATTTGGAAATAGTATAATATTCACTCCGATACGTCTTCTTCTCTTTGAAAACGAGTTGATTATTTTCGCTATTTTCCGAATTGCCAGTATCAACGAGAATAACCTTAACTCTACAAATGCGTTGGCAAATCGTTGCGCTATACCCGCATGCCTATATCAAGTTTCGATCGTTAAACGTTAAAACTGAATTCGGCTGATATGCGCCACTGACCTGGGCCAACGTTAATGCGAAAAGAAGTCCAATAACCGCGACTACATTAAAACCTATCGGATGTACATTTCAGAATGGGCGAAACATTGAACTTGGCATTGAACGGCTGGCCAAACCACGTTAAATAAGCCGAGAGTTTGTGTACGTTTTTTTTTTTTTCCTATCTTGATGCTATAAATAACGATTTTATTGTATTCAAATGTTATGGAAACGCCATCATCGTGAAAGTAAAACCGCATTTCAAATCGTATTTTTTTGCGGTTGAAATGGATCTTTCTTCAAGCAACGTCATAGATTTCATATCTGTTAATGGACAATTTACAATTCATATAAAAAAAATTACGTATCAATGTAATTTTTGGGTGATGCGATAAAATACACTATCACTATCAAGTCAATACTGTTATTTCACAATTTCATTCTGCAGATAAAAATGTATTCTTAGGTTTGATTTTTCCGATTGAATGTTAACTAGCAACCATAGTAACCACCAATTAAAATCGTAGACTGCACTAATATCAAAAAATACATCGTTGTCAATAAGGAAGTAATCGCACAACAACTGCAGAATATAATCAGCACAATCCGAAAGCGAAAACAATGTAAATCGACATAAATATAACCCATTGTTATGGGTGTTTTTTAATTGCTCGAACCTTTGATCGAACAACTGTTTAGCCAATTTTAAAACGCACCTCCTATTTATTCTACTTATAATAAACTGTTCCATGAAAGGATTTTTTCTGTGCTAAGCCTGTCAAGTTCCGAAAATTTCAAGAGATGGATACTAAATGTTGATTTTAATATGGATAGAGTATAATGTACAGTGGCATTTTTATGTTTTGTCTTCCCCTGAGGCGATGTATCTATACTTTCTACCGCTCGTAGCCGCGCGCCTGGATTATTGTAAGATGCGCAAATATTGCATGTAATTGGTTTATTAAAAGTTTATAATGTTCTGCTATTTTTGATATTCTGCGGCTATTATCTGCTCAATCGGATCTATTCAAGCAAAATATGTTTATCAACTTTGTTATTTTAAATGGAATGTTATATAATTTTTCTTGCATTTTTGAATTCTCCGACCATAATCACGTCATTTTTCACACTAGACTTTCCTACAGCCACATGCGATTATTTTTGAATTATTTAATTTTTTTGTTTTGTTTTTTTTTAGTAACTTTCATTGCATCATTCAAAGCTTAATATCCCAGTCAATAATTAAATTAGTAATAAAAAAGCTACAAATTTGGCCTATTGTTAAACCAGATAATAATCTATTCAAACGGCTTGATATGCATCACTATGGGAAGCGCATTTCTCGTATTATAGAAACAATGCAGTAGCAACAATACTAAATGATTAACTT
Organism: Oryctes borbonicus; assembly: GCA_902654985.2. Classification (NCBI taxonomy): domain Eukaryota; kingdom Metazoa; phylum Arthropoda; class Insecta; order Coleoptera; family Scarabaeidae; genus Oryctes; species Oryctes borbonicus. The sequence continues at coordinate 3,523,187 of LR736870.1, forward strand.
TTACCGCGATAAAATTACGACTTCTTTCTTTCCTTTTGTTGCTTTCCGTCCTGATAGAACCACAACTCGATGCAACCTTCGTCACTTCGCGTAATGCGTATGCCCGTTCTGCACACAAAACATAGTGGCTACTTCTTTTCATTTATGTTGCCGACAAAAATATACTTGAACCGATAATTAAAATCGATAAAAAAGACTAGCTAATTGGAAGTGTTAATTAAGTATGGAAAAACCAAATCCTAGTTGGAGAATCTCAATAATATTGAAATAAAATAGATAACGGAGTACCTTGTACATATTAGCAACTATTTGGTTTCCAATTTTTTACATTTGATATAGAAAGCGATTATTAATCAAAAAGGAGATCTGACAACACTATCCAGCATCTTATTCAGCATTTAGCTGCTCACTTTGAAAGAAAACTAAACACTAAAAAAACATCACTACAAATGCTAAGTAAAACGCCGTCTATACGATTTTCTATTGTGTATTGGACTTGAAAACAGGTTCCAACAATAGTCTAGCATCATTTAATACCTCTGCTCCATTCACTAAATTCGCAGAGATTTTCCGAAAATCTGTCCAAATGGTGATGCAGAAAGTGTAATTGAATGCTCATATTAGCGCCATTCTTTTAAAATTAACCAGCTTATTTCGTACGAGTTCTTCCTAATGTTCTTGCCTTATGTTACCCAAGAAGTTCTTAAGCACAGCAATCGGAAAAAAAACTGTTTTTGTTGGCCTGCGTATTAAATTTGGAATATTTGAACCGCATTTCCACGATTTGTTCTAGCCTCCAAAGGAATTTTAACGTCACGTTATTATAATTAGAAATAATTATGCAACATGTACGATTTAAAATAAACAAACAATCTTCCTAGCAAAACAATATTAATCTATTCGAATGATATATCTCGTCGTTGACATGCACAAGCGTGTTCCGCACAATCGCTTGTCGAAGGAATTTCAGATCGTGAAATAACGTTAATGTTGACAGAATTACGCCATAGATGCTTTTAGAGATTACAATTTTGAATGTATTTCAAGCGGAAAAGTTTCTTAAGACGACGGAGCATGATTCATCGCCGTTCCTGTAATAAGCCATTACACGCAATTGGGTAGTAGTGCATTTTCGTACGTTGCGTGTTATCATTGAGTTCTATTCCATATATTTAATAGCCGCGGTGTAATCGTGAATTGCACATTAAATTCTAGCTGTATGAAACGGGTAATTTAATTAGTTAATCGATATTTAACGATAGAAATACGGCCTCGGTGCACCTCGATCCGTAGCAAACCTAGTTTTTTTTTTACCTCGTTGTTGTTGCATACTTACCTTGTTTAACGCAACGACATTCAAGGTAATGCCTATCTCCTATCAGACGCATAATACCTGCCGTTTTTTCATGTTTGAACGTACCCCTGCGGCAAGATTATTCGAAAAAACTAGATGTTCGCTTAATCTTAAAGCGGATTCTGGTAATCGAAGTTATAATAGATCATAGTTACATCTTTGCAAATATCAAAACGTACGGCTTTCACGGCTGTCAATAACATTACAGTATTGGTTTTCGTGTTGGAATCGCATCGCGTTGTTGCAGCTTCTGCCGACGTTTCGTCCACATACTTATGAGACATCTTCAAGGTTGTTACTGCACACCGACTAACGATTATTCGTTTCGGACGAGTTTCTGTAGGGCTTGTTACGGGTTAATCGAGCGGAAAAGTTATGCGTAGCGGTTGCTGGGAGATTTAATTGGGATTTCCAGGTAGGGTGTAAGGGGTAAGACCAGATACGAATGTAGTTGAATTGGATTTGGTGGCCATGCTAAGCTAGCACGGATCTAGCTAGACGCAACAAATATGCTCAATAATACTAGTGCTCGACGCTTGTCGACTTTCTCACGAATCCATCTCATAAGGCGAATAAACACGAGTTTAGTTGCTGTAAAAAATTAATAATTTCCCCTACCTTGCTCATCTCTACTGGCCACTTTATTTTGCCGCACGAACATGGAATCTGGGAGACACCGAGGATGATGCGAAAGTAGTCTGAGAATTTGAAATTGGGTTTGAAGATGGTTTATACGTTGTTCCTGCTGAGGATCTTACTGATGCGGTTGGTGACACCCTAAATGTAAAAATTGTAAAAAATTGTAAAAATTAGGATTAGATGAGAGAAGTTGCTGTGAAGAAGGATTGCTATAGCGGTTAATGGTGGCTTTGTCATCTCTACTGATGACATTTGTTGATCCGTAAGTTTTCCGCTTCGTTGATCCGTAAGTTTTCCGCTTCGTTGATCCGTAAGTTTTCCGCTTCGTTGACCCGTAAGAAGCCTCATATAAACCCCTCCGAAACAAAGAGTCACCGGCCAATGTGCAGTAGCAGCTCTCTGAAGATGTGCCATAAGAATGAGGACGAAATATTGGCTGAAGCTACGACAAGAATGCGGTTCCAACCCGTAAAAGCTGTAAATATGAATTTGTTTTTTTACCTTTAGTTCTCAAAAATGTTCGCAAAAACCAACATGAGTGTTATGTTGGTTTTTGGGCACGAACGACTGAGTATTAGAAAGGCTCGAAACGTTGAAATAAATAACGGATTACTCGCCGTATAGGCTAGACCTGGTACCTAATGATTTCTTATTTCCACGGATGAAGGATAAATTACGCGGGTTGACGTTTTTATATCAGCCGAAGAAACAGAACGCGAGAATACCGGAGAAAATAGTTTGTCGGAAAAGCGGAAAAATTTTCGTATAATTTTGCCAACAGCCAGCAGAGACACTTTCATATCCTTCTTCAATAAGTTTTCGCGCATATTGAGATTATGTTGTGTCATGGTTAAGTAATTATCTACGGATTTAAAAAAAAAATGAAATTTTATCATTTCGAGGCGAAATCCTTCAATACATCGAAAACGCGATAAGAGATGTAAAAATCTCAACAAATCAATTTGCGTTATTTTGATGCAGTAACATTTGAGGAATTATTATTGCTCGTAGAAATGTAGAGAATTGTTTATGTTGGCATCGCGGCTGTAAAACGTAATATCAATGCCAAGTGTGATGTGTTTTCATCACTGTAATAATTATTTTCTCCATCATAAACTTAAACTTTCCATTCTTCCTTTGTAGTGCTAAAAAATTGCAAGGTCACCTTGTGGTACGTTTACTAAAGAAAATGTGGTATATATACGTGAACGTGTGTTGACTAAACGTTATTGTACATATATGTACATACGTCAAACAACTAGTTTAAAATAAACGCGTGCTTAGTTAATTATACATGGTATAGAAGTCGTAAAATTAGAATGCAAGTGTACGCGTGGTACATTATGAAATAAGCAAGTGTACAATAGAAAAATGCTGAGCCTCAAACGCGTTATGTAGATTTTTTGTAAATATTCTTGTTTTTGAAAAAGTTACCGATTTGCATTTTTTAACGTTAATAATTTAAACGCATTGTTATTATTGTGAAAGTTTATACATTCGTGTTTATTTGATGTATGAGATTATGCAGACATAAGCGTATGTTTACATCATATGCGTGTAGTATGTAATACATATTTTATTATACATAGTTGTAGATATTTCGATAAATCCATTACTAAAGAAATACCCAGCAATTTTCCTTTAACATATATTTTATATATCATTCAACAGGTGATTATTACAAGAAGTAGCTATCATTACGATATCGTTAGATAGATGTTTGATATACTATCATTATTATATCATCCTTCTCCGTTTTCTTTTCTTTTTTTTGTGGGAATAAAACTTTTTTTTTCAATTGGTACCTACACTCCCCGACAAAAACTTAGACGCGGTAACATGTTTTACGGGTTTTCAGGGTTACAACATTTCTTTGCGAAACTAGCAAGATATCTAATTAAGTTTTTATTCGTAAAAGTAAAATAGACTTAAAAATATCTCCTCCGGTAATATATGAACTAAATAATAAATTATTACTCCAATGTTTAAACAATTTCTGCGGCAAAAATTTAGACGCTCTGTTGCAAATGTAAAACAAAAATAAACAAATGAGTGATCAGTAATGCGTAGATCCTCCATTGTTCTTAATCACTTCCAATAGTCTGTTATTAAGAGATTTATATAAATTTAACACATAATTCTGAGGGATATTCTGCCATTCAGTCACTATTGAAGTTTTCAGTTCCTGTACCGTGAAATATTGACGGCCTCCGCCATAAACGCGACGTGCCAATCCACCCTGCATGTTTTCAATAATGTTTAAGTCTGGTGACCGTGCCGGCCACTGTAAAGTTTTAATCTTTTTCCCTTTAAACCATCCAGTAATGGTTTTTGCTTTATGAATTGGCGCGTTATCTTGCTGAAAAACAAAATTGCGCCCGGCCCATTGGTTTCTAAAACGTAGAAGATTGTCACGCAATAAGTCTTTATACGTCACAGATCTCATTTTGTTTGTGCAAAACACTATCTCACTTTTATCGCGAAATCCAATCACTGCCCATATCATCACAGATCCACCCCCTAATTGTCTGGTCATTTTCACCTTTGGTTCCTTTCTCAGATCATGATAATAATGCGAGTACCCATCCGGTCCGTCCAAATTAAAACGTTTCTCATCGGAAAATATAACTTTTTGCCATTGTTTCTTCCAGGATACGTGTTCTTCAGCAAATCTCAACCTCGCTTCTTTGTGTTTAGCCGAAAGTGGCGGTTTTTTCAACATTTTCTTCCGCGATATTACCGGTGACGCCTTTAAAATCCTTTGAACATTACGCACGTATGTTTGTACCCCTGCCCGTTCTGCAATAACTCTCGCCGACGCAGAAGAATTGGATGCACACCGCAATATCATGCGTTTATCCCGCTCACTTACAGTTTTCGGTCGCCCCTGGCCTTTTGGTTTGCCGTAATTTTCCGGATCTTTTAGGAAATTTCTAACGGAAAGATCGCTTCTTCGTAACCGACGAGCGATTTCCTTCTTACTAACACTATCCTGGTGCCAGGCTAGAACTTTACCCCTTTCTATCAAGGATAATTGCTTTTTTCTACCCATATTGCAAACACTTTATAAAATGTAAATTTCTCGTGGTGAAATGTGTACACTTTACCAGCACAACCACTGCATATAAAGAGAGGTATCAAATGGAAACATTTTTGCTTATATTAATGTAATAAATGCACAGGGTCTAAATTTTTGTCGCATTTAAAATCCCTATTTTGATCTGGGAAAATCTCAGTTACCCCTCGTAAAGCAATAAATACCCAGAAATATCTATAAATGGACTATTTACATAACAAGTATTAATAACCCTCATTTACATTTTATACAATGTCTATAAACTTTGTTTCGTAAATAGAAACGATACCGCGTCTATGTTTTTGTCGGGTAGTGTATGTTTATTTATGAAGTCATGACAAATTGTGCAAACCAGTATTTTGCCACCCCAGAATTTCGAAGTAATACTTTGGACGGTGAACTTATCTCTGAACTGAGATGGTCTTACAATATGGAAGAGCCAAAAAATAGAAATATCCAAGAAAGAGCTTTGTTGAGAAGTGTGTTCCCTCAACTTTTTATTTTTCACAATCCCCATCCTTTGAGAGGTCTTTTTTGCAGTCTTCGATATGACTAAGAATGCTTTTATTTCGCGGTTAGTCGCACGTCCATCCTCTTCAATCATGTTGTACACAGCATCAATGTTTTTGGAGCAACATCCGATTTTGGTCAAACCCACAACGAAATTCTGCAAATCAGCTGTAAACAATTTTTTCCCATGGTCATTAATGTTACGATCAAATGTCTTTAGTGATAAATTCCACGTATGACTACGCCTCAGAAGATGCAAACAATCTCTCATTGACTACGAAGGGACCTTACAAACGGTAGCAAATGATTTGGGAAGAGAAAGAAGATGGGATGAAACGCATATCGTTGCTTATATTCATGATGGTGGTAGAGAAAGGATGAATAACAGCACAATCAATTAATAAACATCCTAATCAACATCTCTTAGGCAACTTCCTCCTGAATTTATCAGTTCGAAAAAAGAATACATGGATTACAGAGTTAATTGAAGGCTACAAAATAAATATTTGTGTTTAATTTTTTAAAAATATATATTTATAAATTTTATAAACTACTTTATTCCTAAAAAAATTAAGATGGAAAGTTTTGAAATATTAACCGCTACGTTAAACCTACTTTTAGAAGTAGTTCCAATTTTCCAAATCCCTAAAACGAAAAAAAAAAAAAAAAACACATTCATTGTTTTAAATAGCAAGTTCGTCTTTCCCTTTTGTTTGGAACCGGCTGTGCATCTGTCACGCAATTGGTCAGGGTTTGGAACGGTGACGCAAAAAATGCACGTTGTAAACGAGAGCCGATCTCAAGGCCGCCACTAGCCTAGCATAAGCTCGAAATAAATTTGGTGCAGTGGACTTTTAAATTTGTAAATAAACGCGGTTTGAATCTTACGCGGCCAAATACAAAAGTAAATAAAACGGGATTTATTTATGCTAAGCTGTGCGAAGAAGAATACGAAAATATCAACAAAGGAAGGTGAGATACACATATGATGGCAGACTATTGTTGGAACCTGCAACGTGATCGTTTTCAAGTCCAACGCAATAGAAAACTGAATCAACAACACTAAGTTACCTTGCAACTGCTCTGATTAGATTTAGATTTAAAATCGCTCAGATTAGTTCAAATTTCGAATCAATGGCTCACCATTAGCCAGACATACCAGCATACAAGCTCGGAAATAACTACTGTCAGTATAAACTCAGACTTCGGCCGTGAAAGCCTGCCATTGTATTAAACGGACTTTACTTCTTGCTTTAAAACGACAGCAGTTTTCTTGCAGATGCTTTATAGCATTGGATTCTTTTCAATACCTGTCAAATAATTATAAATGTCTGAATATTTTTTACAGAAAAAAAAAAAAACATTGAAATAAAGAATATCACCTTCTTTTTAAGTTCTGCTATGTAAACTTAATTTGTTTCAATATTTTTGAAAATCTGTTGATTGGCCATTATGCCCATTAACGAGTTCTTAAGATGTACGAAAGATTCACCACGTAAAATGGGTTTATCTTCGATAGCACTTAACCGCGTAACATGCCGACTGGTAAGATTCTTAAAATACTTTCTTAACCAACAGATTCAAATAAAAAAATAATGGGGGGATGAACAGATCCTTCTTTGGAAAGCAATTTGCAAATGTCAAAACTGACAATTCCTTGCTATATTTTGTACTAATTTTCCGCAGTTTGCGTAATTCTTTCAACAAACTGGATTTTACTATTTTTTTTTGTAAACTTTTGAAAGCCCTTTATCGCAATGAGTTGATATATACTCTCTAGGGTCTGCTGTTTGAATTGTTTGAGGTCTCCGCAAAAAAATGGCTTGTTCCGAAATCTAGTTAACGCAATGTAAATAAAAAGAACCCTGCGGTATCGATTTAACCCGCGTGCAAAGCTCCGTAGGCTAAATACAGGTCACTAAAGCTATTACCGCTCTTCTTCCTTATCGAGCACGTCAATTAATGCTCGGTATTGTTTCCTTTTTGTTTGCAGAATGGTATTGGAGCCAAAATTTACTGATTATGGGAGCATCACCTCTGCAGACCTGCCACAGTCGCAGCAACATATCTCATCGCACGCCCTGCTGAGTCCCAGATCGGTACTATCACTGCCACAAATCGAAGACGAACCCAAAACTTCCAAAGGGAAAAATATGTCTCAAGGTAAGCGGAAACGGACGCATCTTCCCTAAATTTGCTAACGCGTAATAATCAGCAGATTTCATTGTGCCAGTTTCTTTTTCTTCAGTCGATTTATACCAGAGACAACCGCTGCTTCCCAACGCCACTAAGAATGATAAGAACAAAGAATACTTCGTCGACGAGGACGAGGAGGACATCCTGCAGCACAAGTCGAACACATCAAACGGGCATACGCGGATCGAGATGCCCCTGCCCGCGCCGATCAGAGAAGAGCCGCGCTACCCGCAAGAAAAGTGGAAGACCTTCTTCGCCTTCTTGGTTACCATAGTCAGCTTTATCTTCACCTTGCTCTCGCTATCGCTGGTGCACGATCGATTGCCCGATCGGGACAAATATGGTCCTCTACCCGATATTTTCTTGGATAATATACCCGCTCAAGATTGGGCGTTGGATATATCAGAGTACATCATCATTGTCGCCGTATGGTTAATGATCGTCATCCTATTCCTTCATAAGCATAGGTAGGTATGTTTTTTTTTTTCTGTTGAAATCTTAAGAATTTTCAAAAAAGCAAGCGCAACCATTCAATTAACATTGCATCCAATAAACGAACTAATAAAACTAAAAAACTTAGTCCCAGAGGAAATAGCTACATGATTATTTTGGTTCTCTCTCTGCACATTCAACATCGATACTTTGAAATACGCGTTCATTTGACAACCAATTGTCAAATTGTCGGTTGACTCATGACTGCGTGACCAGCAATGTTCGAAATGCTTAGTTTTAGCAATTGTTTGTCAAACGATTCAAAGTTGTTTGAAAATTGTTTACCTTTACAAGTTTTGTGCTTTTCTATATTTGTGGCTTGGTTCTAAAAAAAAACAATGTCCAAAAAGTCAATTTTTTTAAAAGAGCCATTTGAAATTTTAGCCTTTCTTCAATTAATTTTTATAAAATTATTCAATGGAAATTTTGGTAATGTTTCTTTCTCCTCGTGTACACAGTAAATTATTTTTATTTTTCTAATCTGTAGTTTTTTGCGATTTGGAGATTGGCCTTTTGTAATTAGCTTAATCCACTTTGAACATTTTCTAGATAAGTTAAGTGACCTCACAGCTAACTTATTTGCACTAAAATAAATTTTTAATTTTAAAATACATGGGTTTTTGTTTAATTTTTTTTTTCTGCAAAAGGTTGTCTCGTTTGGCTGCTTTAATGAAGCATTAGAAATAGCAGATAAAAGAACGTTTTGGTTTCCTGGCCGTCGGAGAGATTTTTTTTCCGGCTGATATCTAAAATTTTGAACGGCGGCTCTTCTTCACTTAGTGAGGTCTTAAACTGGGTTTTGGTAGGATTCTTATCACAGTATTGGTACTTAATACACTTGACATACCGGTGTTCATTCAGAATCCTCGTTCCTTTTGTAAATTTTATTTTCATCAGCGATTTGAAATCTAAAAAGTCATTTTGCTTCATCTGATGGACATTTCACTTCAGGATCGCAACTTAATTAATTAATAGTACATTAAAAATGCCACAGATAGCTTCATACTTTTTACAGAAATATTTGATATTTCCTTTTCAATTTTATATTTTCTTATTGAAAATTTTTGCGAGTGCGAGATGGTACGGTGTCTTGGTGGAACGATACTTTTTTTTCTTCAAATGTGGCAATTTTTCTCCAATTTGTGCTGCCTTCAGCTTGTCAAGTTACAATCGTAGTATACCTCCGTTATTACTTTTCCTTATTTTTGACGACATGAAGATGGTCTTACTTCATGTTGAGCTCCAAACTTTTCAGAGTACCCTCGTATTTTCATTGATTAATTAATGATATTTTATAAAGCTACAAGGTTCTACAGCCGAATTATATATTTTTTAACGATTTTCCGTCAATAAAAATGTTTTTTAGAATTATTTAAATTTATGCAACCAAGCATACGTGTCTAGCTCTTTCGAGATAATAATAATAACAATAACAATGAAATAGATTAAAACTACATTGAAAACCTCCGATTTTATCATTTCTTTGTTACAGGTTTATCATATTTAGGCGGATGTTTCTCATCCTTTCGCTGCTGTACATGTACCGAGCGGTCACCATATTCGTTACCGTCATGCCTGTATCGAGTAGGACGTACTATTGCTCGCCAAAATCGAATCAGACGACGACGCTGGAAGTTGTGAAACGGATCGTTCAATTGTTTTCCGGCTTCGGTCTGTCTGTAAACGGAAAACATACGTACTGCGGCGATTATATATACAGCGGCCACACTGTAGTACTCGTCTTTTCGTATCTTTTCGTTTCGGAATGTGAGTATATACGCTTTTTCATGAATTATTGCGCGTAAGGTTCCATTATCGATGTTGTTGAACCAATTAATTATACTATGTAATTACTAGCAAGTACACTGCATTAGTCCCCTACTAAATCATGGACGGAGCGGGTGCTATGCGTAAATATACCGCGTTTTACAAATCACGAACAGCAAACAACACAAAAATATTGGCACACTCCGCAGCATACAGGTTTAGTTGATTGATCCAGGACAGCTGTTTCGAGGATACGTCGATCCTCATTTTCAACCGAATGATGTGAAAGAAAAGCTCTAATTCTAACATGCTTCTTCAATAATCAACTAAACTTGTGTGGTGCCGAGTGTGCCTATACTATTGTGTTGTTTGCCGTACCACCCCACAGTCCTGGTTATCTTTATTGATCATGAAGAGCATCTGCTTTATTTTTGAATAAAGGATCTCTTTTATTCAAAATAATTTATTCAATTCTCCTCTACAGACACCCCTAAGAAGTTAAACCCACTTCATTGGGCGTACGGGTTGCTAGCCGCAGTCGGTGTAGTCATGGTACAACTTTCCCACGGCCATTATACCGTGGACATAATCATAGCGTACTACATAACCACTCGGATATTTTGGATATACCATACGTTAGCGAATAATTCTAGTCTAAAGGTAGGTTAAGCGGACGCCAAAGTTCTTGAATCTTGAATTGATCAAATTGCCGTTTGTCTTTCGCAGCAACACTCGTCGAACAATTATCTGGGGCGTTGCTGGTGGTTCCCGTGCTTCCTTTACTTCGAGGGTAAGGTGAACGGGCCGGTTCCTAAACAGTGGCCGGATTGGCCACTCCCGTGGCCCCGTAGGTTCCTAGCGAAGAGTCGAGAGAGTTAGTAGCATCTACGTTCTAGAAACTGAATCAAATTTAAGTGTATTGTGATAAAAAAAAGAAGAAAATGATGTAAAGATTTAACGATATATTGATACATATATATACTATATACTTGTTACATACATACATCGGAAACAAAACACACACGCCTTACTGCAACTCCTTACGACAAGAAGGAAAACAAGTCTCTTCATCATCCTCTCCATTACTATTAATTTAGTTAATTAATTATTATTATTGATTTATTACTATAATTATTTTTTACTGTTTGTAAATATTAATTGTTACCGCGCAAAAATCATTAAGATCGCATATATGTAAGCATAATTTTTTTTATCTATATGTTTAGAACGAATGAATTGCCGTATTGATCGCTATTAGTATTATTATACCTACATATATGCCAAAAAAAAATAAAGACAAATGTTCTATCGTAGTATCTAATTAAGAAATAAAAAGGGAATTAGCAACCACTCTGGAATTAACGCAAAATATAAAAAGGTACATGAACAAAAGACACGAGAATACAGTGAGTAGGAAGAGTATTTATAACAAACGTACTGTATATAAGGTGTTGCAGAAATACTCGTAAATATTTGGCAGATGCAGCTATCAAATTTATTTCAGAATGCGCGCGCTAAATGTAATCAGGGAATAATGAGACTCTAACATGTGGTTATGCGGTTTTCTTCTCGCATAAAATAAGCTGTTACTAATATCCGGTGGAATGTTTACCGTTTCTTGTGAGACACCCTATATAATAAGTACCATTTTTAATATAATATTATTCTCACCAGGAAATTATGTAAATAGAGATTAAATTAATTGAAATATTAATTTGTACATAAGCATTTATTTATTGCTAATATTATTAGTAATTTATTTTGTTTCTTTGGTTTTATGTAAATTTTTGTGACCCTTTAAATGCGTTTGATTTTATCCTATTTCGAGTTATCCTATAAAATATATTTGTAAAAAATCTATTAATCTGGGAAACCAGAAAATGGTGATGTTAGATATTAAATCTAGTGGAAATGACCAGAAAACCCGAATTCACCTATATACAGTGAAGTATATCAATATTGTGCCTATGTTAGAATATGTACCGACATATAGTATTATTAATTAGCACGAGAGGGAGAAGACATGTTCTATACATCAAGTATTGATAAATGTTACTCGTTTTAAGTAATAACTTTAGCTTATATTAGAATTGTATCACAAAAAAATACTGTTTCTACTCACTGTGTATATATACAATAATGGCACTTCACAGGTTCGGACGCAACAATCTTATTTTTTTTTAACGATCATAATTGTCGGTATAGCTAAATCTTACATCTCATTTTTTTTTAATTGGATTCGTTTTTATCTTTGTGCGTTATTTTACTTTTGTATATGGACGTATAGATTTTGTATGGTATCTACGAATGATGAATCTCTACTATTTTTGTATATACATATATGTATATATTCTATATGCATATGTATAGGGGAATTCACGATTTTTCAGGACGTTCGAAATTTGCGAGTTATTAAAATTATTGTATCACATCGGTTTCTGCATGTTTGTATTTATCCCATCGTCGGAGCTTTATATGAGAAAAGCTAGATATTATCTGCTATATGGGTTGCATAAGCGTCAGCATGTAAATATTCAATGTTCGTAAAATCGTGAATCATCCTGCATACATATACTGTTAGGTTTTTGTATTAATATATTATAATTGTATAGAAATGTTATATATAAATATAATTTTATGACATAAAATCCTTGTTTTATTATTTGCTTATTTTGATAATTAAGTACTTTGGTTCTTTGATAAGGATCACCCTGTCTGCAAATGTCTGTAGATTATAAAGAAATGAACCCTGTCCAGATTATATAAACTTTTTGACCAAAAACCTCTACAGTATCGTAAATTCAACTGTAGACCCCACCATTTAAAATGGCATCATCGCCATCATTATTTTTGAGACCTTGTTTTCAAAATAAAAGTATTTGTTGTAATAAATAAAAAGCACATTATTTTGTAAAGATTGATCCTGTAGCAGAGTTTTACATTTTCTGCTTTGTGCATCCTCATTAAAATTGTTTATTACATCAGCAACTTTCTCCAAATTGTCTGCGTAAAACGAAGAGACTTCTAGCCACGTCCCCCATGTTGTTACGACTGGAGACGAAGATAAGGAAAGTACTGACCATTTCTCTTTGTGTAAAGCAACTCTTATAAGTGCTTTCCAGAAAGCGCTTTTGGTGTGATTAATTAATTCATTAACATTCGGAAATAATAAATTTCCCAACTCTGGAGGACGTGGACAGTGCATTAAATATTTAACATATCTTTGAAGATGTTTTTAAACAATTTTCCAGTTTCATGATTTTTATTTTTGTTTGTACACCCGCACCTTGGTATACAGCCCGATTTCATTTTCACAGTATCGATTTCTTATGAAACTTAATTCAAAATGCGTCTTCATATGCGGGAATTATATTTTCTAATGAATTTTCGTTCAAAATTAACAATTAATATTCGGTATTAACTAAGTAAAACGGAAAATTGGAACGATTGAATATGATGCAACGAAGCATACATCTCTAGGCTTCTTAAAACAATTTGTAATGTGAGATGAGAATCTTGCTTTGGCGCTTTCCTAATTATGGATTTGTAATTATTTTCTTTTTGTTAGAAATTTCTAATTTGAACATTAATTACACTCACGGAAAAAGTCCCTAACTTTTCTGCTTTTTGAAAGTAATGTGGTTGGAGGTACCTCAACGCATAAAACTTTTAATCCTTGAACCATTGGAGATACCGCAAAATGGTCGTAATCCCTGTAATCAACAGATGAAACTGCATAAGAAACCATCATCAAAATAAATATTTTAAAATATTTTTGAAATCGTTTAAATTTTCAAAGCGATCATTTTTTTAATTTTCCTATATCTCTCCAAATAACAACTTTATCTATAAGTCTCGCTAGATCTATTAAAAGTTACCCCGATTTTTTATCTCTTACGGTAAGCAAGGTATAAGTTTTAGAATTTTGAAAAATAAACGAGATAGGTAAATGAGGGTGACGGGAATCAATTCTCCGAGTCCGATTTTACTCAGAAACATGTAACTAAAGCCTTTGTTTGCGCTGAAACGTTCTCAAGGGCATTTAGAGTGAAACACGAGAAATTCAAATTTTGGTTTTATGTTGATATATGCTAAAAATTCCAAAATTATCAATTTTGCGTAAAAATCACCTGATGGTGTCTAGGGATGATTTTTTTTACTTAAGTAAATGCGTACTTAAAAAAATCAGAATTTAAACATTTTTATTAGGACGATACAAATGAAACGACTTCGTATATTGTGCCAATTGTATTTTACATGTTACAATGAAACGTTTACGAGGTTATAAATCATCAGCGCTACCCCCAGTTGTATATAATCTGTGGCTACTCCCATATATCTTCTTAGCATTTCACATTGTCCACCTATCGAGTATCCTTTCCTCCTATTAGAAAATTCCTTCTTTTAACCAAATATCTTTGGGCCGCAGAAATAATAGAATTATTGTTAGCTTTTTTTTGACACAAAGGTTTTAAATACTGTTTTCTATCGTACCTCCAAATTCTACAAGTTCCCATATTCGCATTGCTATAAAATAATGACATTCGAACTCAAATTTCTCAAAAACCATTGAAGATACCGCAAAATGGTCGTAATCCCTGTAACAAGCAGGTCAAACTGCATAAGGGACCATCATCAAATAGAACGTTGGGAAAGATTGATCCCTATATTTAGCCTTTTTCGGGATGTAATTCAAAAAATAAACGAGGTAGGTGACTAAAGGTAGCCGAAATTGATTCTCCGTGAGCGATTTTACTCAAAAGATATAACTGAAGCCTTTGTATTGCGCTGAAAAGTCCTCAAGGTGATTCCTATTAGAAAATTCCTTCTTTTAGCCAAATATTTTTGGGGCTTAGAAATAACGCAATTATTTTTTTTTTACACGAAAGTCTTAAATACTGCTTTCTATCGTACCTTCTTCGAAATTTAAGATTTCGAAATTTTTCAAGTGGCTAAACGTATGGGCGCCAAACACATACTGGATGCCTTACTACTGCGATAAGATCGCTTGCGCATATGTTACAAATCACACACCCGAACAGCGACGGCGGTAAAACGCATGGAAAGCGGCGAATTTTGATAATAACTATACCCGCTCAACATTTACTTTCTTTCTTAGTTATTTGCGTGTATCTCTTTAAGTGCTTCTACCTGTATATTGGGTTGCATATATATCCCGTTGATTTTAATTTAAAAATATCAAGATAAGAAAACGAGTAGAAATATCGTCTAGACGAGGATTTATGATCTCCTGATATTATTTTATCTTAAGTGACTCATAAAAGGTCAGTATACGATTTCTATAACAGTGAGTGGAGTGATAATTATTAGGAAGTTATTTGAAATACAAACTGTTAACGTTAAAAAAAAAATAGTAGGACGAGTAACATAAATTCAAGGTTTAAAAACAGATTTGCATATCGGAATACTTAATATGTTTATATAATTGTTTCGATATTGCGCCTTAAAACGTACGTACACTTCTGTTCGGAGAAGTTCGGTCGGTTGGTAAAAAACATGAAAAGGTTACAGAAACAAACGAAACTAAAAACAAAATGCAATTTTATTGTATGTACAGGTAAAAAAAGACAAAAATAAATAAATAAAAAGTTATTCTGGCCTAATATAATATACTGAACATTATTTTTTTTTTCATCGAAAAAACCTCCTTTGCTGTTAATCACCGCCCGAACTATTCTAGGCATTCTTTCGATAAGTTTTGTTAAAACGGATTGTGGAATATTAATCCATTCATGTTGCAGAATATTCCGTAAATGTTCTTGTGAAGTTGGGCATATTTTTCGGATCCTCCTGTCCAGTTCATCCCACAACAACTCTATCGGGTTCAAATCTGCGCTTTGTGGGGACCATGTCATTACTTTCAGGGTGTGCTGTTCTTCTTGCTCCTTTAGATAGTTCTTACACACTAACGCAGTGTGTTTTGGGTCGTTGTCATGCATGAATGTAAAGTTACGGCCTATTATACGCAATCCTGATGGCACTGCATGATTCTGGAGTATTGCAAAATAATTTTCCTTCCTCGTTACACCCTGCACTCTGCATAAATCTCCCGTCCCAGCAAAGCGGAAACGTCCGCACACTAACGCAGAACTACGCTCTCGCTCTACTGTAGGCGCAATGCAGTTCGGGATCACTTTTCGGTTTCAGATCTTCGGACATAAACTCGTCGATTTTGCTCAAAAACCTCAAACTTTGACTCGTCACTCCAAAGCACGTGTTTCCAATCGTCTAACGACCAATCTAAATGAGAACAGGCCCACTGTAGCCGTTTTGCTCTGTTGCCCCGACGTAATAAAGGTTTTCGAATGGCAATGCGTCCATGAAGGCCCGCTTGTTGAAGTCGACGTTTTACCGTACTCGCCGAAGCTTGTTCTTCACGGCCGCGATTGACTTCGGCTGCTATTTGTGGCGCTGTTAATTTTCTGTTGCCTTTGCTTAATAATACAATTCTCAAATCTTCAGCTTTTGTTGTTTTCCTAGATGCTCCGGGGCGAACGCGATTTTCTGTAGTTCCAGTTGTCCGATATCGCTTTACGATGTGATTTACTGTTGAACTTCTCATATTTATTTTTTCAACAATTTGTCGCCCCGAATATCCTTCTTCAAACAGCGTAATAATGCGTGAACGTTTTTCTACACTGGTAGGCTTGCCACGTGCCGTTTTGAAGTAAATTTTCTTAAAACTTTCGCGCAAAAACGACAGATGCATACCAACACACGTTTAACAGTAAAACGAAGCAAATTTATATCTTTACGCCTGTAATAAATAAACAAGAATGATACTGCGGTATATTTCCTAAATGTATTGTTCGTTAATAATCCCCTAACGACCCGAACGAGAAATTCTTGGAATGATAATAAAAGGGACTTTATTGTGGTTGTCGCAATATTTCTACTTTACATAATAATTTATGGCTTTAACCCCTTAGAAAAGAGTGCATGCTTAATATTTTTCTAATTTTATGTATTAATAATTGTATACAGTGTGATATAATAGATTGTTATTGTATGACCGAACTTCACCGAACGGCAGTGTACATTTGAATAGGTCGCACACCTTTAGCAGTGCCCCCTCTGTGCAGCTTGCGCAATAACAGCAACCATAAAAACAGAGGCGTGCGTGATTATTGTGACACGGATCATCTGATACTCGTTAAGTTCACATTGACAATAACGTTCACTACTTTATCGTCAACGTCTGCTTGTTTATTTTGGTGGGATGCCATCATCTGCCAAAATGTAAATTCACAAGTTCTTCCATCAAAATACTACGACGCACGACTCCTCCCACTTCCGCGAAATGTTTGTAAATAGAAAAATGGTAATCGGACGTTGTGCTCGCATATTAACATATAATAATGCGAGGTCGCTATCGTAATCTTTGCATGAGATTATCTCGTAATCGCGAAGATTTTGCATCGGAATACGCATAGAATAGAATGCAATATGGGTTCAACTATGAGTATGAGTACACTTCCGTACCGTATTGTGACCAACGTGAGCGACTTCGTACGGGGAACGAAGAGAAAACTTAGCGATAGAGATGCCCAAGAAGATGTGGAGAAAGTTATCGAAATCGCAATGCATACGCCGAAAAGGTACCTTTCAAAAACGTTATTAATGGCGTGTTATCTCTACAATTTTTTTTTTTTTTTTGTAGGAAGAAAGTGGAGAGCACGGCCCAATATATCTACCAGGCTCTTTTCAAGGAAGGTAAAAATAGCGATATCGCTGTAGATGCCCTCGGTGAACAATTTTTACTTCATAAAATATATCTCTGTCAGAGCCCTTACTTCGCAAGCATGTTCGGTGGAAGTTGGTTGGAAACGGAGAAGAATTCTATTACGATAGATATTATCGATCCCCTTATAACTGTAAATTGTAAGTTAATATTTTAAGGTAAACATGTAGAATTGGTACATGAAAGGTTTGCATGTGCGTTTGCCACCTTTGTCAGATCTCTATTTACCTATACCTTTCGATTGCGGTTCGTTTCTTCCACTCTTGTTGATTGAATTAATTACTTCTAACTACCTATTATTTTTGGTTGCATTCTTTTTGGTTTTTTTCATATTATTATATTATTAAAAATTTTGTGCATCAGATACTTTAAAGAATAAAATGAAATAATAAATTTAAGATCCATTAACAGTAAAGAGAAACGTAGTTAATTAATATTAACTAACTTTTAGGATCGGTATTAATCAATGTAGAAATATATTCGTTAATCATCTTTATTTTTGTTATCTTTATCAAACCGCACTAACTTTTGAAGGAAAGGAGTTAACAGTTTCAAAGAAAATCAGTTGATTTCCTTTGTGATCTAATTTTTTGCATTATCATTACATCAACTTCTTATCTTAAATAGAACATCCTATAGGTTAGGACGTTTTTGAAAAGACGATGGAAAGGCAAATCCAACGATACTACTTACCTATGTTATATTTTAGCTTAAGAAATATCAGTGTCTGCGGCAAGAAAAGTGTTGGTAATTTATTTTTATTGTTTTGCAAAGTTGGATAAAAAAGAATCAAATTGTCTCCTGTATCGCCAGGTTGATCTAAAGAGCTGGAGATAATAGAATTTAAATTATTGCACAATTTGTTGTTCAATTGCAACAAATAAAATTATGAGTGCTGCCAAAATTTTACCAAATATTAAAATTAAACCAGCGGTTTTGCATGGTTTATGCAAATGATCAAATCACATGAGACTAGGACCTTACCATACAGTGTGTCCACTTAAGTTCTCTACATTCGAGAAACTTATTATCGATCAAAAAAATGCTAATTCTTCAAAATTCATAATTAAGCTACTCAAGACTTCATTTACGGGTACAGGGTGATCACAAATTATTCAAAATAAAATTAATAACTAAAGTTGGCCACTTTCCGTGCGCTTCACGCGACTAGACAGACTCGTGTTTTGTCGACTTTCGGGGGAAATCAATAGGCAACCCATGGAATCCGTTTTCATGAGACGAATAAACATGAGTCTGTGTACTCACTACTAATTTCATGAAGCGCACGCAAAGTAGCGAACTTTATTAATAACATTGAATTAATACAGCTTTTCCAATTTTTTGTTGAACTATCGAACCAGGCACAAGCAAATGTATTATTCGACTAAAAACTGAGATCTTTTCCTGAAGATAATGGAGCTACATCGAGTAAGTATCAAAAAATACGATGCCACAATTTCTTTGATTTTCTTTTCAATTCGTAAAGTGATTGCAACATATTTAACATGTCGACATGTCCCATATGTTCGTTGTACTCCAGAACTGGTTGTGGACAATCGATATTTTCAACAGTTTCCTCAGTTTCGTTTGGTTTTCGATTAGTTTCAACAATTTTATTTGGATTATTATTATCCGGAATCTCTTCATTCGCCACATTTTCACTTATGTTCCCTAGTTTTAAATTAGTCTTTGACGGTATATAGTCTCCTTCCCCTTGAGTCGTTGCCTCTAACAATGCAAACGAATAATTATTCTTACTACTTGTACGGTTTTATTCAGGAACTATCCATACACAAGTATACAGTACCAACAGAATGGGGCACCATATCTTAGTACGAAGAATATCAGACAGTCCTTAAATATAATTTTAAATAGAAAATTAATTGTTCGGTTTTCTAATATTTTTTGATTCTCTAAGCCTCCGGACCATGAACCACTCGATTAGTTTTTACGGTCTACTTGAAAGAGAAAGAATATTTGCGAAAACCGACCATTTGGAGAGAATAATAAAGGAAACATTACTGGAAATAACTGCTGTCATGGTTAAAGTGTATTGAAGGGATTTTGTGCGAGAACAACTATCTGTATGGAAAGGGAAGGTGGATATGTCGTTTTTTAATTTAAATTAGCTATTGGCAACCACATCCTATAGTTAATAATGATGAGAGATCGCGAATAACAACAATAAATATATTTTGTGAAAGAAATCTGACAACGATGTGAAGTTTAGGTCTAGCAAACGCATTTTCCCTTTTAATTCTTTGTGACTACGTCTTCAATATTTTCTATTTTTTTTGTTTTTATTTATTGTTGTTATTATTATTATGATTATATAATATAATTTATTATCGCACATAGGATGCAACGGTGTCACGAGTAGAAAAACATTGATTTGGAGAAATCCATGATTGAAAATCAAAACTAACACAAGTTTCGTTTTTTTTTTTTTTTGTTTGGACTTATGACGCTATTGCACCCCATGTGCGGATATATTCAAGCACCGATTCTGCAGGTTTACCTATTTTTATAACCTTGTGTATCATTATATCAAATTTCATTTTCAGCGTTAAAAATAGTATTTGGTTCTTTATACTGTGATGAAATAATTATTAATCCTGTAGAAGTTATACATATTTTAGCAACCGCTACTATGTTGCAATTAGATGGTATTATTGACAAATGCCGTGAGGTCATGTTGGAGACGATAAATCCTAAAACAGCATTAGATTATTACACGGCCGGATGTCAGTACGGCGACAATAAATTAAAAGACAGCTGCATACGATGGTTTCTGATAAACCTGATGGGACATTTCTGTAACCTCAATCAAATAGAACAATTGCGTGCGATTCCCTCTTCATTAATGGTGAAATTGATCTCGCATCCCGATTTATGCGTCATGAAGATGGAGATCACCCTATACGTACTATTAACGCAATGGATGTATTTACAATTACATCAAGACGAAGCGAATGTAACAACTTCGGAAGTATCAAATTATTTTAGCTCGCGAAAAAATCAAACGGCTTTCTTACTGACGGAGGAAGGACAGAATTACGTGAGCGTCTTCCAAAATCTACGCCTTCAACACTTGATCTCGCATCATATGGATGTCGAATTGCTACTTAAAGATAACATCCTTCCAAGAAATTGGATACACAACGTCGTTCTAAAACAATGGAGGGCAACGTTGAAGGTTAACCAAAACGAAGAGAAAGGTCCTATCGAATGCAGCGACGAGATGTTTCTCGCTTGTAGTCTACGTTGCGGAAGAACGTTAGAATCTAGGGAGAAACATATGTGGAGATGGACGGGTTTTCATTATGGGGTAGACTTGGTTATGATTGCGGACGAAAGGAGTTTAGTGGTTAAGAGGAATCATCGGCCTGAATTTGAGCAGTTGTTGAGTTTACAAACCATAAGACACGTTGATATTCGGGTGACAGTGTATATGTTAAACGAACAACGACAAGTGACTTATTATCAATGTTCTGGTATTAAGCATCTACCGTTGGAGAAGGGTGAAGAAGTAACGCTATTAACGTTTGATCAGATCCACTTTCCCCTCGTTATATCCGCTAACATCCTGTTCCTTACGCCCGGTGAAAAGGACAATACGTTAGACTTAATACAGACGATAACATAGGCGACAAGTGCATTTTTCTTTGTACTGTTATCGCGCTTTTAACACTGAATGTGTTATTCCTTATGGTATATATTGTATATTTTTTATTGTATTTACCAGCTTTATTATATAGTATAGAAAATACTAATTATATTAATTTTTCTGTATGTAAATAATACTTTTCGTATGTAATATATTTGTCTATTATCTTACAATCTGTACGTATTTAGTAAATATATTTTTAACTAACACCTCTTTTAGTAATTGCGTTTTACATTAAATATTCTTGATTGAAAAATTTACATAAACTACATCATATAAAAGCTCTGCTATCTGCGCCTACACTGAAGCAAAAGGTAAGTGCATCCGCTGTCAACCTGAGGTATTTAGTGGTACTAAAACTTTGTAACTAAACATAACAGCTAACCATCGCCTCTTTCAGCTTTAGGTAGTTTCATTGGTTTGTAAGAAAAAAAAGAATATTTTCTGTAGGTGATTACCGACAGAGAGAGAGCGTTCCCTTTGTCGTAACGATTTCTTCGGCAAAATTCTTACAGAATCATGTAGCGGCACCATTTTCGTCATGAACGTGGTTTTTTCCTTCAAATTTGTTAAAGGTATACTCGCGGATATTTCCTTTTAAAAAATTCAATTGCATAGTGATATGATATTTCACTAAGCAAATTCTTTACTCTAGAGACACCGTTATTTAAACATTATTTATGGACATTAAATTAATCGTTTGTGTTAAATATCAGTTGCATTTGTTCACGTTAGATAATTGCGATAATTGTGTTAGAAAAACTTATACTTATGACTTATTAATCCTAATAAAGACGAACAACATCCACTTGGATATACAACGTTCAGATTAGATACTTGCGCTTTCAAACATCTATTTCTAATAATACTTTTAACCGAATTTCACGTTTCGTTTTCTAACCGCTCTGTATATTATTTCAAAATATTGGTAGTGGCAAAGACCTTGCTAGACGAGCAAAATGTAAAGATTATCCTTTTGAAGGTTCATCTACAGATGCGGTAAGTTGTTTCAAAGATTTTTTTAATTATGCAAATATAACCTCACTAGATGTAGAGGGATCGTTTCTTTTATACAAGAACATATTTTCCTCACGGCGGACGCGTTTCGCAGAAATAACTTTGGAAACGCACCTTATGTTAAAAATATTTATTCTCGCTTCTCCGGTTTTTCAAGTCACGGAAGACGCTTAAGACGGTAAGTATTTTTTTTAATCATCGAAATCTCGATTTTATTTTTTATACATATGACTAGAGATGGCAATTTCCTGTGTTCATATCTCTACATACTGACTCCCTTCGCATGCAAGAGTCCATTCGTTAGCTATGCCGATGGTGCGCACCCGAATTTGCTCACTCTAATTATAATGTAACCAAAATCGAGGATCCTCTTTAACGTACACTGCCGTTCAGAGAAGTTCGGTCGGTTGGTAAAAAACATGAAAAGGTTACAGAAACAAACGAAACTAAAAACAAAATGCAATTTTATTGTATGTACAGGTAAAAAAGACAAAAATAAATAAATAAAAAGTTATTCTGGCCTAAAATAACATACTGAACATTATATTTTTTTTTCATCGAAAAAACCTCCTTTGCTGTTAATCACCGCTCGAACTATTCTAGGCATTCTTTCGATAAGTTTTGTTAAAACGGATTGTGGAATATTAATCCGTTCATGTTGCAGAATATTCCGTAAATGTTCTTGTGAAGTTGGGCATATTTTTCGGGTCCTCCTGTCCAGTTCATCCCCCAACTCTATAGGGTTCAAATCTGGACTTTGTGGGGGCCATGTCATTACTTGGAGGGTGTGCTGTTCTTCTCGCTCCTTTAGATAGTTCTTACACACTAGCGCAGTGTGTTCTGGGTCGTTGTCATGCATGAATGTAAAGTTACGGCCTATTATATACAAGCCTGATGTTACTGCATGATTCTGGAGTATTGCAAAATAATTTTCCTTCCTCATTACACCCTGCACTCTGCATAAATCTCCCGTCCCAGCAAAGGAGAAACATCCCCACACTAACACAGAACTACGCCCTTGCTTCGCTGTAGGCACGATGCAGTTCGGGATCACTTTTCGGTTTTAGGTCTTCGGACATAAACTCGTCGATTTTGCCCAAAAACCTCAAACTTTAACTCGTCACTCCAAAGCGCGTGTTTCCACTCATCTAACGACCAATGTAGATGAGAACGGGTCCACTGTTGCCCCGACGTAATAAGGGTTTTCGAATGGCAATGCGTCCATGAAGGTCCGCTTGTTGAAGTCGACGTTTTACCGTACTCGCCGAAACTTGTTTTTCACGGCCGCGATTGACTTCGGCTGCTATTTGTAGCGCTGTTAATTTTCTATTGCGTTTGCTTAATAATGCAATTCTCAAATCTTCAGCTTTTGTCGTTTTCCTTGATGCTCCAGGACGAACACGATTTTCTATAGTCCCAGTTGTCCGATATCGCTTTATGATGTCATTTACTGTTGAACTCCTCATATTTATTTATTCAGCAATTTGTCGCCCCGAATATCCTTCTTCAAACAGCGTAATAATGCGTGAACGTTTTTCTACACTGGTAGGCTTGCCACGTGCCATTTTGAAGTAAATTTTCTTAAAACTTTCGCGCAAAAACGACAGATGCACACCAACGCACGTTCAACAGTAAAATGCAGCGAATTTATATCTTTACGCCCGTGATAAATAAACAAGAATGATACTGCGGTATATTTCCTAAATATATTGTTCGTTAATAATCCCCAAACGACCCGAGAAATTCTTGGAATGATAATAAAAGGGACTTTATTGTGGTTGTCGCAATATTTCTACTTTACATAATAATTTATGGCTTTAATCCCTTAGAAAAGAGTGTATGCTTAATATTTTTCTAATTTTATGTATTAATAATTGTATACAGTGTGATATAATAGATTTTTATTGTGTGACCGAACTTCACTGAACGGCAGTGTACGTCTAAAAATCTTAACAATCATTATTTTCTATCTTGAAAGTGGAAAATAAAACAACTGATCGAATGTGTTTTGTAAAGTTTATTTATGTCAAATATGTTTTAAAAATTAAAACTTATATCAATTTTAAAATATATATAATATAATAAAATTGTCATTAAAATGCGTTCGATTTTGATATCACAACATCGACGTAAAACCATCAAAGAACATATTATACTTGTATAATTCAATGTTTTTTTTTTGTTTGTTTATTAATATATGCGTCACGTACATAGGTAGTATAATACACCTATTAGTTTTGTTTATGCACACACTTCAAAAATCGTTTATTATTTCGTCTCAGGCTGAATACAATACATAGTTGTTGTTTAACAATAGTTATTCAGTAGTTCGTTATATAAAAGTAAATGCAATCAAATATCACAAATATAATTATCTTAATTAGCGATTAAAAATAATAATGATAATAATGTCTTCAATAGATTTAAAATGTAATAGTAATAAGAAAACGAAACTAGCTACAAGGTACTTAAAAAAAGAGAGAACTTACAATTGATCATAAATGTATAAAGTTAAAAATAATTGTTTTCATTTTTTTTTTGCTTTAGATGATGATAGTTTGTTTATTTATCTATTTTCTTTTCGTTCGTTTATTTTTGTTAAATAAACGCCTTATAATACGTTGTTATTATTATTATCATTTATTATTATGATTTCGATGTAATCATTTCCTTTATTATTTTCTGCGCTAATCTATGCAGTAGCATTTGGCTTTTTATAATTCGTTTATAAATCACAAAAAAAAATCGTAATTATTCCCACAAATTGTTCTTTCTCTGTAAAATAATACTATTAATTTAGAATGTGTATATAGTGCGAGAGATCCAAAATGTTTCCTTAGGTTGGCAACAGATAAAACATAACTTCAGTAAGGTAGGATCATGAAATTTTACTTCTCTTTGTGCATTTATAGAAGAAAGAATAGCTTCATATCAAATTCCGTATTGAAATGATCGTAGCCTTACAAAATGACCCCTTGATGGGTCATACAGCTCCGTCAGCTTGGAATTATAAAATATCCCTTTTTCCAAAACAGGCCACTTAGTGACGCTCTTATCGTATTAAAAATAAAAACAATTGCGAAAAAGGAAAATATTTGATGAACTGAATGAATTGTAATAATTTAATCAATACATATATAATACGCGTATAAAGCATTATTAGTGAAAATTATGTACAATAATATGAATATAACTCGCATTTATTTGAAGATTCTTTTAAAATCAACATGTGTAGCCGAAAAAAATTCTCAAATAAATACGTAGGTCACCCATTGACAAACCGTAGCTTGGCTGAACGTTAAAAATAATTCAGTCTTCATCAAGATATCATATTATAGCCTCTACAATCTTACATTACCTAATTATTCTACCGATAAACTCGTGTTTCTTACACATTACAAATTATACACAAGCTGGCTTGGAATCGAAGACACTACACATTTTTTTTTTTTATAACTGAATTATTTTTGCAGTATAACCAATGACGTGGCGTTTGTCCCTGTTTTTGGAGAGAAATTGATCATTGGCACATAAATACATGTGTGATTTTGAAGCAGATAATCGCCAGGAAAATAAAAATGAACGTACATCTGTATTTTGTTACTTTCAACTTTTTTCGGTCGTGAAAACCGGCATTATTGAATCTCTAGTCAATTGTCATAATAAATGTTTGGAAAGTATATGTAAGTGATAGTATTTTTTTGAAGATGCGAGGTCATGTCTACTTAAAGTTGGCAATACCCTAAAATACCCGTTTTTTCTTGAGCATTTCTTCAAGTTATTATTATTTGTAAGAGTACAAAATATAGAAGCAAAGAAGTCGCTGGTGTGTTGTGCATTGTAGATGACATCATCGGTCCAAATGTGTTAAATAAAAACACAAATATTACCTTAAAGTGTTACCAATTTAAAATTGAATTTTGTAAAATTTCAATTTTTTTTTCGTGACAAATAACAAATAACAAAAAAAAAACAAGTTTGTGCTTTGTCGGTATTAACTTGATAGTACTTGATACTCAGATATAGCGACGAACATTTTAGATAACTTGCAAATACGAAAATTCACCCAGGATTAGTTTAAAGTGTTGCCAACTTGGTACATTTTAAAACGATCACTCTTCAAATGTTATTTTTGTTTCACTATATTTTTCAAGCGTCGGTTTCGAATGAAAATTTCATTTACTTCGTAATAGGACAAACGAAGTAAGGTTGTAAATGAAAATAGAATACTTCTGGAAGTCCCTTAAATTTATAGTAATAAATATCCATACATCGCCAGTATTTAGTGAACAACTTGAACTTACGATGACAACGAAAACATGTAAATTCTACGAAAATGGAAAAAAGAGAAATTGTCTTTTTAACTCAACGCGTTCAAGTTTATCAGAAAATATTTTTAAATATATTATAATGTTTATAATATATATTAGCATATATTATAACTTACTTAAATAATAAATACTATTTTAGATTTATTCTTACACTGTGCTTTGTTATACATCTATAATAAATAGCGTTTTTTTTTTTTTTGTTTTGTTGATCGAAGTAGCCCTTCTGTATCCTATAGAAAACAAAACGAAATCACACAGATTTTGTTCGAAATGCAGCGTTACCTTTACTCTTTGTTTACTTTTAAAATCATGACTTTAAATCGATACAGAACAGCTATAATATAAATAGGAAACATTCATACTTGATTGATACAACGTCGTTATTTCTATGATTCAAAGTGTATAAATGATGAATGTAGTTTAATGGATACAATGGAGTATGTATGTTGTAAACTTTCAAGTTATGTTGTGTAAAATTATAAAAAATGTTGTTGTCATTATTAAATATCTTCTTATATTTACCGGATGATCTGCGAAATGCGAAAATTACCTTCTATTCAGTTCTGATTTGATAGCTGAAACGAGAAAGATGAATTCCAATTAGATATCATACACTGGCGTTCATAAGTTTATTCGATTTGTACAAAATGCAATAAATTCTTGAGCAATTATCCCTTAATGTTGTCTAAGACAGCTTATTAGTTGCGGGTTCAGAAGACAGGGGAAACGTCCTCAAGTATTTAATTAGTCGAAAGCAACAAGTGCAAATAAATTTTTGAAGGGAGTCTGCTTTTTGATACTTGTAATTTGATAGCGAGTGTAATTGTGGAAAGTATCAGAAAGCACGGTTCGGAACTCTCCGTTCCTTTTATATGGAACACATCTCTGAAATTTGTAGCGTGCAGTACTTCGGGGATCAAATGGAAAGCAGCCTTAGTTGGCCTCACAAAATTAAGCTAATTAAAGATGAACGAGCTGAGCTCTCTTTGCTGTAAGTCTGGGGTGAATAATAGAAGATGCTAAAATAAATTTTCGGGGATGCCTAAAGATAATGTAAATGTGCGGACCAAGTTGGTTCAAAACAATTTAAAGATTGGGTTTCATTTTCTGTAATTATTTCATTGTTGCCTATATTGCCCGATATTGACAATCTAGCGTTGTATTTTGACCATTGTACAGTGTATTCTGTATTCATAAAACAACACTGCCCATATTTGGCACTCCGTCCATTAAAATGACAGCATCCAAATGTATGAATTTTAGATGCGCCTTGGTTTATCCATCATTTTATATTCATATCCTTGATCCTTGTCTATGGTCTTCGATGGTTCGTTGGCGTTATGAATTGTATCGATGCGTTCCAGAGGCACCCTAACTTGAACGTTGTGAAATGTAAAGATTTGTTATGGAAAAATGTCCTAAATTAAATTATAATTCTAAAAAAATGGAAATATAGCCCACCTTCTAAGATATCTTGCTTCATTTTGGTAAGTTCTTTCTTTATCTCTTTGACTATCTCGTTTTTCAAGCTTTCCATCTCAACCGGACCTAGACAGAGGCCGCTCACTTCGTTTAGACCGTTCACCTTCAAAATGGTTTCTTCCGATGCCGAACCGAAACGTTTTCTAATACTCTTCGGCGATTCGGACGAGGAGAACTTTGAAGAATTGCTGGGCAAAGTATTCGTCTTTTCCCACGATGCTTTTTTGTCATCTTCGTCTAAGTTATCCGGTGTTTTCTTTTCTACCTAGAATAGAAATTGATTTTATTTATCCAGAAATCCATCTATATGTTGCAAGCTTTAAAAGATCTCATACGTCGCTCTCTATTCTAACGAGCTATGAATAGTGCTTGCTTCGCGCAATTAGTATGACACTTACTGCTGCTCGCCTCCTAGCAAGCGTTTTAGCCATCTCGTCCATCATGGACGCCATACTCCCGCCTCCGCCTCTACCCAACGTCCCGTAGTTGCTGCTGCCGCCGCTACTCGTTGACGAACCGCTATTTTCGGCGGGCGGCGGCGTGTTCTTACTCCTCTTCAACCTTGCGTTCTGCAGCTGCATCGCCAACGAGTTCACCTCGCCGCCGTCGCTGCTCAGCGATCTTGAAATGTTCATCGGAGGCGGCGGCGGGGGTGGTGGACCGGCAACCACGGTCGGCGGAGGTGCTAAGATCGGCGGCGGAATCATAGGCGGTGCCGGCGGCGCTGCTGGAGGACACGTGCTCATCATAGGCGGCGGCGGCGGTGCCGGAGCTGGCGGAGCGCTCGTGGTTCTTTGGTGGCCGCCGCCGGAGACTGAAGGCGGCGAAACGGGACTGGGTACGGGCGGTGCGTTTATAGGCGGCGCTGGCGTTGAAACTGGTGCCACCATGCTGTTGTTCATCGGTGACGTTTGCTGAGGGGATATGAGTGTGGACGAGATTCGGCGCTCTTGGATGGCCGCTACGTCTTCGCGCGTCATCGTACGGTAGCCCATGTCTTCTTCGTACTGCAGCTGTTGGGGCGGTTGCTGATGATGAGGCGGTTGCGGCGGCTGTTGGATCAATTGTGGCTGTTGGACACCGCCCGTAACAGCGTATTGCCCGGATGATGGTCTAGATGTGTTACTAAGTACCTGCGAGTATAACATACACACATAGGTAATTTCTTTGAATTTGAAAAAAACATTTCTACTGCGTAAAGTGATCAGTAATCATTTAAGAATATTCAGGGTTGGTAGCAAAAATGTCTCTAAATCAATAATATCAAATTATTTTTAGGCAATTTCATTTCCCTGCCGCTAACATCCTAACGCTTAGATTAATTTCTAACCCAACTTACATCGAGCGAATGGAACATGGCCCTCGCGAAAGCGTCGGCATCCTCTTTGGAACTGAAATTCAAACCATAAACGTGCTTATTGTCCCGCCATTGGTGAAACGTTGCGGTCGCCTGGTTGTATTTCAAACCCTTAAGTATGGCACAATTGATTACAACCTACAGGAGAAAGAAACAAACGCGAAAAACGGATTAACGAACTTGGTACTGCGATCGCACGATCGATGAACTCACTTCGTGATTCTGCAGCTTGCGGCCTACCACCCTGAAAGTCTGCTGGACAGTGTGCTGGTAGATTTGGACCTTGGAGAGGCCTGAGGACGTTCCCGACGGAACCCATTTCTTCGTCCCGTCATCGTAGATCATAACACTCGCGCGGGCGCTAGCAATAGATTGCTCGCTGAAAAAAAAAAAAAGAGGATGGTTAATGTTAGTTTGCATAAATAATTATCCTGTAAGAAGGGTAGTTATAAGAAGTGTAGTAAAATTGTAGAAAACATGCACGTTGATCGCTTTGTTTATTGTTCAACAGATTAGAAGAGAATTCTGGGGATTGATATAGACATAATAGAATACCCAGTATAAGTGATTCGATTGGGATAATTTTTAAAACTTCAAATATCATTTAATAATTTATTTTGAGAAAAAGAAATGCTTCAAATTGCCCTCCTCCACAAAGTCCCGGAAAAAAGTGCCTCCTCGCTTAAATTTAAAATTGAACTAATCAGATTGTTCATCGCTAGTGTAGTTTGTAACTTTTCGTTTCCATTCTCTAGATGGCAGCAATGTGTATTTTTTTAATATCGCATTAACTCATGCTAAAGCAAAACCAATTTTCGGTATGTATACAGGGTGTTAATAAATAAACTTAATAAATAACATCTAATACACTGAGGTCCAAAACTAGTTGGTTTTCAAGGTATTTAAATTTTTATTTACACCTTCATATTTGAATGCGATATCGCGTTATCTAAATGAACGCGATAAAAAAAGAATCGTAGAAATTTAGTGGAGACATTGCTTATTGCTATTTGAGCTAACTCATGCAATGGTAAAATTTACATGTACGGAATACGCCAATATTCTTTTATGTTGAAAGCATATTCTAACTCATCCAATTTTTCAAGGGGTCGACCGTAGGCTCAAAGAAATAAGATGCTTTAAGCTGTCAAAATCAGCCAGACCTCGTACGGTTCGTATGCCAAACATTGAAAAGAATCTTTTAACCCATGCGAGTACCGGCCGAATAAGTAGAACTATTGACGCAAATCATGTACTTATTTGGGAGACCCTTAAATAACGATTACTTCATCCATATCACATACAAAAGATTCATCTTCTAGGGTTAGAGATGGGCTACCATCCGCGTATAATGGCTGGTATATGAAAGTAGCTTAAATCTAGATTTTCTCCGAAAGATTTTATTTACAGACGAAGCCTGTTTTACTTATGATGGAGTTTTTAATTTTCACAATTTGCATGTATGGTTAGAAGAAAATCCGCGTTAGAAGTTAACAATTTTTATTTACACTGTAGGTGATTTCTTTGAGCCTGAACCATTTCGTCGCTTGCCGACTCAGTTGAATGGCTAAATCGATCTGAACATTTTACGAGACACTGGAGGATGTTTGGATTTCTTTGTTTTGGGGAAATGTAAAAGATATAGGATATACGCCAAGGAAGTTAATACCGAAAATGAACTTTTGCAGAGACGACGTCTGCTACTTTGTTTACAAGAACAAGTATGACATTTTTTTTTTGTAAATGTTGTATCTCGAAAACCAACGGATATTAGACCTCAAGTCTAATACAATATTCTTGTCGCTATGACCTCCTTTACCACTTACCAAAATGTGTAAAGTTTATTTATTTACCCCCTGTACAACTTAATTCGCTAGGTCTATAGGCGAATTTGGAATTCAGTAGAGATCTTTTGCATTGATCGTAATGGCTGTGGAATCAATTTAATTGAGGCCTTATGCATCATAATCTAAGGTTCGGGTAACCATCGCCTTTGCCATCTCTTTCCTGTTATGAGTTATTCCATGGAATTAATCGTTTTTTTTTTCTCGTAAACTTCTTCGCTTATCTTGGCTATTCTATTTTCTATGTTATTTAGTATGCTTTAATCCCGTTTTAGTTGTTCCAATTTTTTAGGAAGGAATTTGAATTGATTCTCGAAAATAGTAAACCGCTTTTAATCACAAACTTTAATTAAACATTCTTGCATGC
Organism: Oryctes borbonicus; assembly: GCA_902654985.2. Taxonomy (NCBI): domain Eukaryota; kingdom Metazoa; phylum Arthropoda; class Insecta; order Coleoptera; family Scarabaeidae; genus Oryctes; species Oryctes borbonicus. Next base: position 3,555,048 of record LR736870.1, read on the forward strand.
CTCTCAATGGATGTAATCGAAATCGTATTCCCAAATATTGAAAGTGCAAAACAAATCATATACAGGGTATAATAAATTTTCCTTTTCAAATTTCTAAAGTACGTACACCTTGACGCTGTGAGCGCAAACGCCCAAATATCCATACGTGAGGTACAGCGAAATCCTCCTACATGTTTCCGAATTAAACAATACCACACAGCTGTAGCTTAAAGAAATACATATTATGATACGCAGAAATAAAGGTCTTGAAAATTTTTGTTGTTTGTTACGCAAAGTTGGGTAGAAAAAAGCGCCAAATTGGTGATCCAAAGAATTCATTGTTAGGTAACGTCAGCCAAATCATCCTCAATAATGTTGTTAGCATATTTTTCATATTTTTATTATTTGTTTACGTTATTTTCCTTATTTTTACATTTTTACCTGTTTTATTAATTATTTTTTATTTCTTCACTGAACCGTATAGTATTGCAAGTAAATAGTTATGAGTAGAGATGACCAAGGCAGATGAAATTATTACTTTTTTGCAGTGACTCGTGTCTATTCGTTTTATAAGAAAGGGTTCGTGTTGCCTACTGGTTTCCCCCGAGAGTCGATGAAACACGACCCTGTCTAGTCGCTGCAAAAAAAAGTAATAATTTCACCCGCCTTATGATGAGTTATTATAAATTTATCATTTTTTTGTAGTAAATACACTACCGTCCTTGGAAGTTTGGCCAAGGGAGAAAGTTTTATGATGCTTTAATGCCTTGCAACTTAACCAAAGTATTACGAAGAAGAAATTTAATTACACATTTTATAGATCCGGAATACCTAATTGCACTTGCACCCAATTATTGTAGTCTATTTCTTATCTATCTTTTTATCAATGGGGCCAAGCAGGTAAAGATTTTATGGCATCCCCTTCTCTCTCTCTCTTAAGGGCTCGTCATCCGGCTTGACCATTTAGAATGCTGTAATGCGATTTTAATTTTTAATAGGCGGTACTCTAATGTAATAACAGTGTTCGTAGTAAATCAATAGGTATTGGTAAACGATCCAACATAACGACTTTCCACGAAGAAAGTCATTCTAGCAGACAAATCGGTGAGAAATTAAATCTAGCCGGATCGACGATAAAATGTACAACCTCAATAAGCAAAAAGAAGGGAATATTTTACAAATTATGACATGGCCACGGCAGAGTCCCGACCTCAACCCTATCGAGCTATTGTAGTATGAGTTTAATAGAACAGTCCGAATTGTTGGTCCTACAACTCTGGAAAATTCTTCAAGAAGAACGGAAGAACATTCCAAGTGATACACTAAGGGATTAATCGAAAGGATGCGACGAGTCGTTGAAGCAATTCTCAATGCAATGACGAGAAAGATATTTAAGAATTTCCTTAATAATGAATAATAAAAAATTAATTTTGCATTAGATAGTTGTTATCCTTTAGAATTTTTTTGGCATTAGTTGTCTCTTGTTTTTTTTTAATTTTTTAAACCGCTATTACTTGGCCAAACTTCAATGGACGGTAGTGTAATATGTATTAGGATGGCTTTGGCACAAATTATGCAAAATCCTTGGGTCCACTTCAATATTATCTAAATCTAATAACGATTATCGCCTGATTCGGCGTGATTACAACAAATTGTGTAATAATTTTCAATCTCATTGAATTCTGTCAAAGCAATTGGCTCTGCACACTTTAGGAGGTCAATGTATACAGGTTGATTCATTTTCGACTTTAACCATGGAGATCTTGCTCATTATTGAGGGTAGAAGTTAGGTTTAAAAAAAAAATTGCGGTTGGTGGAACCCGAAGAAAAAACGGACTTGTGGCAAACAACGTTCGAGATGAAAAAAAAAGGAGAAAAGCTAATTTTCTTTCTCTTTTATCTCTAGCACCTTTATTTGCTAAAACTAATCTAAAGAACACATTTTCAAGGCCATTTTCGATCTTCAAATTTACTTTAACCATTTCCGACCAAGTTCCTATCGGAGGTGATTATAAAATACTGACTAACTTTAATTTTATCAGAGGAATCTCAAACTACAAAAATATTCAGGGTGTCCAATATTTTTGCATTTATGTCTCGTAACCCAAAAATAAAAGTTTCAAGAAATAATCTAAGCATACTATATTATGCGACGTTCCGTACAGTATCTATCCACCAAATTAAACTTTTATAACACAAATCTTAATGAGACACGGCTTGTATAAAAATTTGGAGTACACCATCAAATAGAAGATCGAAAGTGGCCTTAAGAATGTATTTTTAATTTTTTCTACAAGCCCAAATAAAGCTGTTTAGAGGTGCCTGTCAAACACAAAATTTAGCGATTTTATTCAATTTATAATAAGCGAGATCGCCATAGATCAAAAATGAGTCACCTGTATAATCATGGGATTTTTTGAATTTTCTTATGGGCATACATTTATACTTTTTAAATATGTCGGTACGTCGATACGTTTTAACCGGATTCGTTATAAGCGAAAAGTAATTCAGCAGTTCGTTTCATTTGTACTCAGAAATTGAAAAAGTTAACTTATAACACCCAGTATGATACATATAGAAGGAATGTGTTTATAAATAAACTTTTATTGCAATTAATAACTTCCAACTTTGCTATGATCCGGTTCCACATGCGTTTCCTGTACCGATAACTCCGCGCCTTCCATATCTAAATAATTCTTCGTATTACATTACCACAAACTATTTATGTTGATTTTAAAATCTAGACATCTATACGCTTTTTTATACACATAAAAGAGTAGCATGCAATTGTATATCTAGAATGTAAACATGCTATATATGATTGTTTTATCGTTCGAAGGGCATGCTGAATTAAAAGAAGACGTGAAACTTTAACTTTTAACTACTTGTATTATGTTTGTACCTTCTACGTGATTCTGGATTGTTGCTCATTTCCCCAATACTGAAAACGATTATGCACACATTAATTCCAAGAAAGGAAACAAGGAAGAAAGTATGTAATACCTATTGTAAATTAAACGTGTTTAACGTGTAGGTCGTTATATTGACGACGGTGAACGCGATATACCGAAAATTCCGACTTTCTAAAATCGGAATTCAAATTGGCTATACGTAAAAGGCGGCGAGAAAATAACACGCGGTAAATACGTGAAATATTTTTATTTATGCAGAAATGAAACGAAATATTTACCAACTGAACCGTTAAGAGCGTAAGTACCTTAGATAATTGAAGCATAAAAATAAATCCGAATGCATATAATGCGATAATGCAGCGGTTCCCAAACAGCGCTCAAAAAAGAGAACGGAACAGTTTGGGAATCGCTGGAATCAGATGTGAGCTTCTTTTTACAACTGAAAAATTTACTAAAAGGCTAAACGTCTTGCTTTTGCTGTTTGATTGGTTGGTTTTTATTTAATTGCGGTTATGACGATTAAGTCTCATTTTTTGGTTAATAGGTTGGCAATACTAACTTTAATGAGGCAACCAGTAGCGACGTAAATGGAAGTTCAATAAGAAAACTTGTATTCCCTCCTGTATTTCCGCTATATACTATAACGTTCACGATATTTTATTTGATTGGCCGTTTATTAATTGCTGGACACAACGGACAGTGATGATAACAGTTCATAACTTCATGTCTCGGTTTTAATAATTCAAAATTTCTTTCTCTTACAAGATAAATATTTTTGGGTAACGTACACTGCCGCTCAGAGAAGTTCGGTCGGTTATTAAAAAACATGAAAAGGTTACAGAAACAAACGAAACTAAAAACAAAATGCAATTTTATTCTATGTACAGGTAAAAAAGACAAAAATAAATAAATAAAAAGTTATTCTGGCCTAATATAACATACTGAACATTATTTTTTTTTTTCATCGAAGAAACCTCCTTTGCTGTTAATCACCGCTCGAACTATTCTGGGCATTCTTTCGATAAGTTTTGTTAAAACGGATTGTGGAATATTAATCCGTTCATGTTGCGGAATATTCCGTAAATGTTCTTGTGAAGTTGGGCATATTTTTCGGATCCTCCTGTCCAGTTCATCCCACAACAACTGTACAGGGTTCAAATCTGGGTTTTTGCGGGGGCCATGTCATTACTTTCAAGGTGTGCTGTTCTTCTTGCTCCTTTAGATAGTTCTTACACACTAACGCAGTGTGTTTTGGGTCGTTTTTATGCATGAATGTAAAGTTACGGCCTATTATACGCAATCCTGATGACACTGCGTGATTCTGGAGTATTGCAAAATAATTTTCCTTCCTCATTACACCTTGCACTCTGCATAAATCTCCCGTCCCAGCAAAGAAGAAACATCCCCACACTAACACAGAACTACGCCCTTGCTTCACTGTTGGCACAATGCAGTTCGGGATCACTTTTCGGTTTTAGATCTTCGGACATAAACTCGTCGATTTTGCCCAAAAACCTCAAACTTTGACCTCGTCACTCCAAAGCACGTGTTTCCAATCATCAAACGACCAATCTAGATGAGAACGGGCCCACTGTAGCCGTTTTGCTCTGTTGCCCCGACGTAATGAGGGCTTTCGAATGGCAATGCGTCCATGAAGGTCCGCTTGTTCAAGCCGACGTTTTACCGTACTCGCCGAAACTTGTTCTTCACGGCCGTGATTGCCTTCGGCTGCTATTTGTGGCGCTGTTAATTTTCTATTGCGTTTGCTTAATCATACAATTCTCAAATCTTCCGCTTTTGTTGTTTTCCTAGATGCTCCGGGACGAACACGATTTTCTATAGTTCCAGTTGTCCGATATCGCTTTATGATGTCATTTACTGTTGAACTTCTCATATTTATTTTTTCAGCAATTTGTCGCCCCGAATATCCTTCTTCAAACAGCGCAATAATGCGTGAACGTTTTTCTACACTGGTAGGCTTGCCACGTTGCCATTTTGAAGTCAATTTTGATGCACACCAACACACGTTCAACAGTAAAATGAAGCAAATTTATATCTTTACGCCTGCGATAAATAAACAAGAGTGATACTGCGGTATATTTCCTAAATGTATTGTTCATTAACAATCCCCAAACGACCCGTTTCAAAAGATCGGTACTTCCGATAAATTCTTGGAATGATAATAAAAGGGACTTTATTGTGGTTGTCGCAATATTTCTACTTTACGTAATAATTTATGGCTTTAATCCCTTAGAAAAGAGTGCATGCTTAATATTTTTCTAATTTTATGTATTAATAATTGTATACAGTGTGATATAATAGATTTTTATTGTATGACCGAACTTCAATGAACGGCAGTGTACATGAAGTTATAAATCAGACGGTTTACTAGCATTAATTAAGAGGTTCCAAATTTGAGTAAAATAATAAGTTTTTGAAGCATTTTCAGAGAGAGATGGTAAAATTATTAGTTTATTTATTTATTTTTAATTACAACACTTTAAATAGTCTTTTTTATGCATTCCCCTTTATAAAATATTAATTGATTCCTATTTAAATATAAAAAATAATTTCTTATCATATTTCCTAATTATTAAGTTCATGAATTTCTCATTTTCTAGTTTGGCAACACTGGCAACGAATAGTAGTTGCTAATTTGACATACGCAGAACAAAATTAAGTCTTGCAAATTCGCTAAAACAAATATGAATCTTCTTAGAGTAAATAAGCCTGCAGAAACGAGTTGCGCTTCACGAAATTAGCAGAAACTAGACAGACTCGTGTTTACCTCGTCTCATGAGAATGGGTTCGTGTTGCCCGAGGGTCAACAAAACACGAGCCTGTTTACTCTCTGCTAATTTCATGAAGCGCGCTTGTTTCTGCAGGCTTAGTAATAACTAATGCAAGGACTATTACTGCTATTAACTTCTTCCGGGTTTCGCCGTGTATCAAAACTTTCGCTCGACGTTTCGCCGTTCATGCTGACGGCGAAGAAGCCGCGTTAGAACTATTACTACTACTTTTGCGAATATTCCAAAAATTATTTCATTTATGGAATATCCAATATGGAATGGCCCCCTTCAACAAAAAAATGCGGAGTTTCTCAGCGTTACTAAGTACTGATCCTGTACCCCAAATCCAAAGGTTTTTTCATCTATTTGATGTTGCAAACCTTTCTTTAATCTTGAAACTGTTTGACGGTATTTTCAAGGTGCGATTATCCACCATCAATGACATTATTCGAATTGGACATCTCTTGATGGGTAGGTAGTTAAGCAGTCTTAAGTAGCAGCCTGCAGTAGCAATAAAAACTTCATAACACGTGATAAAGATGTTCAGAAACACCTTCTGTACATTTTTTTCCGAATAAAATCTTTCATATTTAAATAATCTCTTCCCATATTTGAAATTTGTTCTTGCAGATTGCTGTTCTTATCATAAAAATATAAATATAGATTGCGCCCTTGCTAGCCTAAAACAGTGAAGTCTTCAAAAAAATTACTAGGAAATAATTGCTACTACATTTGTCGTTGAAGGGCTTGATTTCGCAAGAAAATCGTCAAAAATATTTTAAATTTAGAAACCTTTATGGACGAGCTAGGATTCAGTTTTAAAACGAAATATTATATTCAAGCCAATAAATGGCTTAATGTCGGAGGGGCTCACCGTATAATTGCGACATAATATAAATAATAAGGGAAAATTCGGACATTTTGTTAATAGTGTTTATGGTCCCCCTCACTGTTCAATATCTCGCGTGTCAATAAAAGGAGATTTATCTGAAAGTTAAATATGTACGCCCGTGGCGCACGTAAGAAATTTATTATCGAAATTTCGATTTCAATGATTGATTATTAGAAAACAATAAAATGTTTGCTGCCAACATCAATTTCAAAGGAAGATATTTATTATGGGCTCATAAACGATAGTTAATCTAATCTGTCGGATTTTTTACCGTTAATCTTCGTTGAATCATCGGGTTTTATGCCATTTAAGCTAGATTATTATATTGTACGCTTTTGGATTCATGATATCAACGATGGAAACAAAATATTGTCAATGATAATGCGATTTTGCCATAGGTATCTTGCTAAATGTTAATAATAAAACAGCAGAATAGACTCTCAGTTTAAATAATTTCTTGACATAAACGTTGCTACCGCAGCAATTTACTTTTTGCTTTGGTTATTATAGGTTATTACGGGAAAGCATGGCCATCTAAATATGTATGTGGACAATTTTAAAACAAAGGCCTATTGTTTCTCATACTTCTTTTTTTTTCGAAGAACAAATATGTTAAAAGGCGCTCACTTATTCCATATAAGAGCGTATATGTAAACGTATAAAAGAAGCTTTTCACCAAATATTAGATTTATTAGACATAGTTGGGTAAGCCCGCATCGTGAATCAGAGCAACATGACTAACTTCGCTTCGACTTTACGATATTTTCGGATACATTCCATTTCCCAGAATATAAATTCTAGGTTTCGTCTTTAATGTAAATAGATAACGAATATGTAAATACGCAGGAAATCATTTGATGAGAATAATGATCGGTAAAACTAACGTAAAAAAAAAATGACTTCGGAACGTTTGGGTACCACTGGATTGTTTATTTATGTATTCAAGCGATTCAAATAATTATCGGGATATTTCAAAATTTACATTCGATTTAGGCGCAAAGCGATTAATCGAAATTAACTACAAGAAAGGACATATGGTAAAGGTGATATGCGTCAGAAATGTATGTAAATACGCCAAACTCGTCCGGTAATTAAAGAACTCCTTTGGGAATGCATTTTTGCCATAGATACGGGTGCACTTTGCGCTGATAACCGATTTCGTCCCTCTGTTATCGCTTCGCACCGAGGGGGGTTGATATTGACCCTGTACAACACGGTCAGTTCAACACACCCACGATTTTCAAATCGATAAAAATCGCAATAGGACCGTAAATAATGCGGCCACCACATGGCGAAAATCTCTCAAACACATTAACGTAAAGTTAAATCAAGTTAGTTAGAAACAAAAGAAAATCGAGCGCTAGCGGAGCGATAAGGCAATGAAGAGTATTATCAAAATATACGCCGCGGAGATGAACACCTATCAACTCTACGATAGGAATTTCTTAGTAAATAAACAAATAAGTCGATTAACGTATTAAATTCGATTTAATCCGATCGCCAAACGTGAGGAAAAACGGGATAAATCAATATTTAAAAAAAGAGCAATTAAACCTAAACGTACTTACTTCATTTTTAAACAATTTAAGGTAACTTCACTAATATATCCTTATCGAAACGTAACACATCACCAAGCCATTCGTTTACATACTTCGTTTTGAATGAACTAGCTATAATGCAACGTATAATTCACAAAATGTTCAGAAGTACACTGAGAAACAAAATTGTAGTGGCCATGTTGTCACCTGACCAACCCATACTACTTGGAGGAATGTTTAAATAATGGCGCGAAATCTTCCTCAAACGTACTAATCCATGTTTAATTATTAATATTACAATAAACAGCACGCAATCGAATCAAATCACCTCGATAATATTTACCGCGCACTAAATCTAATCAAAGTAAATTATATAACCATAATTAAATAACTCTTACGTAAAATGTTTATACGCATTTTTATAGCGGTGCTATTAATAATTAACCCTAGGATACGTTAAACATTAATTTAAGTTCATTCTAATTTTAATCTCGTCTAAATCTGGTAACATTTTTTCGCTCTAAAAAAATTAACCCTACTTCGAATTTGACAAGTTGCTCGGGCTTAATGGTTTTAGTGTTAGCCTCCCTCAAATAATCGGAAGAAATTATTCCCGCATATTAAAAATTTTTGTGATAAAATAATTAGCTCTAAGTAGGATGGCATCGGCGGCAGAAGTTCACGACTCCGTTTGCGGAAAATTGGGGCTGAAACCTATAAATACGCACAACGTTCTCTTTTATTACGCCCCTATCCAAGGAGCTTTGAGCTATACGGCTTTGTCTATTAATGTTATGAATCCATCTCTTGTATTAAGGTACGTTTTTCTTTAAAATCGGCACGGTTCACCAATTTCAATTTATCAAGGGAGTCATATGAAAATTGAGGTTATGTCCGGAATCTTTACTAATATAATAAATATATTTTACTCCGTTCTTTATAGCAATGTTAACCTTTTAGGCTGTTTCCGAAGAGGGATATTACTAATATTTTGCTTATAAATACGTTACTTGGATCGGGATTGTTTTTATATAATCGGCCACATTTAAAATCGGCGACGAAGCAACAAAGAATACTATACAGGTAAGAGTATTACTCCATTAAATTCTTCAATTTATTAATATATTCTTGATTTTAGTGCGTTCGGTGCAGTCTCCTTTTCGATGGGTTCAGTATTGATTTGGGCTATACTTAGAAGTTTAGTACCACAAAATGTGCCCTTATGCACCATTTGCGGAGTAGGTACAGGCCTTGCTATGATCAAATTGGGATGTAGTTACGTAGACCACCTGGACTCATTAGCCAAACCATAAACTGTCTCGGCTACATTGTTGATATTGTCTAACCATTAATAAAGTAGTTATGTATATAAAATACTCTTTCTTATATGCTCTATAAAGCTTAATATCACATAAAAACATTGCTATATGTGCAAATTGCAGGTAATTATCTAATTAAGGTGGGTGAATGTTGCTTTTGAATATTCAAAAAATCTAATCTAAAAATTAAATTTAAATAGAACTAACTGTACATAATTTATAGGCACAAATTATAGGTATAGGATTTTCACCGACGCTTCAATTTGAAGTTTGTTTATGTATTGAAATTGTATAAAATACGCGGTTCGCCATAGTATTAAATCCGAGCAAAATTACATTCATGTCTAGAGCGTATGCAATAAATAAATTATTGATTATGGCTGTTGGTCTATTCATGAGATAATCTTCAAAGATATGTGGAAGCGTGTTTATTTTATGAAATATTTTCATGGCTGTGGTATTAGAGTATTAAAGATATATTCTTTTAGTTTCAATTTATAAATCAAAATATGTTAGATTTCATGGGAGTAGTCAGAGGAGGACAGGACGGGGCGATAGCCCCCCACCCTAAATCTTTGAAATAATTTCACTTTAGTTTCTTTTTTTTTTAATCCGCGGTGAAGTGACCAATTAGCCGCTCCCTTGACCAAATTCAGGCTACGCCCATGTTAGATTTGATAAACTTGTAACGAATAATGATCCATTACTAGAAATGAGCAAACTAGGCGAAGTTATTACTTTTTTGCAGCGACTAGACAGACTCGCGCTTATTCGACCCATGAGAGCGGGTTCGTGTCGCCTATTGGTTTTCCCGAGAGTAGACAAGACACGAGTCTGTCTAGTCGCAGCAGAATTCCCTTACCTTGGTAATCTCTATTCATTACTATAGTCGGTCTCAACCTCTTGCGCTGGGTTTTCTGGATCCTTATCCTGCTTCCTCCAGTTCCATCGGGTTGATGATCTTTCTGGGGTCCTCAGTTCTCGGAGACTTCTTCCTGGACTCCCTCCTCGGTTACTAAAACAGAAAAATATGAGTTAGTAAGGCGTTAGTACGCGCTACGGTGATACCTATGCCAGCTTACTCAGGTGATTGTAGGTGGTCTTGTGCCTCGATCCCGAAGGGGTTCTTCATCGCGGGATTCTCGCTGGTTAGCGTCTTCCGAAAGAAGTTTTTGTTGAGCCGTGCCAGGAATTCCTCCAGCCGCTCAGGTGTGTCAGTGTAGCCAGCGAGGTGCCTTGGGGTACGTGTAGTACTAATCGCAAGCAGCGATTCTGTACGGTCGAGAGGGAGGTAATGTGGGTGGGTGCCGCCGTGACCCAGACGGGACTGGCGTTGGTGAGGATCGGGCGTATGTGTGTCTTGTACAGCATGACGCCCGTTTTATGGTTGAGGAGGGAATTTGTGAGGATGGGATACAGTGACTAGTGCCCTGTTTCGAGCTCTTCTGAGATGCTCCGCGAAATTCAGCCTCTCGTCTAGGATCATTCCGAGATACTCGATCTTGCTGTCCCAATCGATCTCCGTCGCTCTGACTTTGATCTTGGGAAGCGGGCCGTGTTGTTTCCAGGCGAACGCAATCGCTTGCGTCTTCCTGGGGTGGTCTCAACCTCATTATGCAGTACAGTTCTTATGGGAGTAGCATACAGAGTTGCCAGATCGTTATGAGCTATATTCAGGCGTGTTTTCTGTAGCTTCCCCTATATGATTTGACATTTGGCAGTGTCAAAACATAATCTATACATTACCAAACATTCTTTTCTTATTGTTAGTTTAAAACGATTTCGTCAAATATTTTCTTCACGATAACACGCTATCCTTGTCCCGCAATGTAATTTTTGAAAGAATTGTTGGTTAGGATAGAAAGTCCCTATATCTGTCTATAGTACATATTAAGGTTGTGACGGATTATAGGTTTATTCCGACAGAGAAACCTTTCACCGTTCTTGAATCGGTTCAGGAATAATTCGGTGTCTGTTGAAACGATCTTGGAATTGATTCAGAACTGGTGCTACGGTTGTTGGAACACCAATTCTCTTTTGCGCATGCTCTACACGGTTCCGAAATAATTCCAACGTTCGGAACGAGTACGGAACCAACTTGGGATTCTCATAGAGTGCATCTGCTACGGCGGGCTTAAAAGTACAATTTTTTTAAACCTATCGAAACATGAGATAATGAATGATAAGAAAAACTAATACAGAAAATGTTTGAACTAGCCCTTAATTCATTCTCAGTCGATAAAAGGTAGCAATGTACAAGTTGGAGATTCTTGTATGACCGGCAATAATAAATGAAAATGAAATTATTTCAGGCATTTAACGTTCCCTGACCCCCTCTAACTACGTCCATGCCAATTGATGAAAAATAATCATTGTCATAGTCAAAACAAGTAATACCAACTGTAGCTTTTACCAACTTAATTATTTCTAATTTTAATGCTATATTACGAATTTTTCTAAATGTATTCGTTGCAACTAATAATTTATAGGTACATACGCCAGGATCACCGAACTTTCTAATTAATTAATTAAAATTTGTCCGTATTTTTTCAAATATATCGATATTCTGGATATCTGGTAATAAAATAAAAAAACTAATTCGTGTGGTCACTGTCAAATGTGTTGTCAAACATATGGCATTTGTATTATTTTGTTTATTCTTAAATTATTCCGTAATACAAATGAATTTTGTACGTAATATGATACTTAATTTATTCGATACTTCCTCTTTTACAAAGATGAATTGAGTTGAAATGCAAACGCCAATAATTTTGACCAAAGGAAAACCATTTACAGGTTATATTTATTGTTTCGCGCTCCAATACGAAGCTCTACAGAATTGAAGCGTAACAGAAAAAGCAGTAGTAATAAACAATTATTAATCCAACGTGATTGTATATAATTCATGTAAGTGAACCTGTAAGGATATCGTATAGAAAATGGCAAGGCACAGAAACGTACGATCCATGAAATATTCAGATGGTTAGTACATGTCTGTTATAATTGATGTAACAGGAGGTTAGTTAACCATCGTATTAAATCTATTTTTTGTAGAATATGATGGGTACGATGATGTTTACGGTCATTCTGTTGAGGATGACTATTGCGTGTCGCCAACTGAAGCCGCTTTCATGTATAACAGGGAAAGCTCCAAAGGTCAACAGATCGGAGCTTTCATTAATATTGCCGAGGAAGACGAACAAGAAAATAAAGTATATAATATATCATATCTTCTTAAATATTTGCTGGTATATTTATATCGTTTCTTTTAGGTCACAAATGACGAATCTGCCGAACTAGAATCCTGTATAGCAAAACTGAAATGCCTACTTGGACCTACTGTAACAAAACCACAAATGGTAAAGGCGTTATTAGACAACAAATTAGACGTTGATAGAGCAAGTAATGTTTTATTAGATATGACATCATCTCAATTGAAGCAACAGGAAAAGAAAGATAAAGGTGAATATTAAAAGAAATAAATCGCGAAGCAATTCTTTATTTATGTTTCTTTTTTCATGTTTTTCTCATTTTTTTTGCTTCTTCCACTTGCGAAAGGTAAGATGATAAATTATTACTTAAACCAGCCAAACAATTTAATGTGCCAAAGTTAAATATGTTTAAAATCAAAAACAATCCGTCCACAAATAAGATGAACGATTCTATGCAATTAAGTACCCCCTTAAAATTTGGTGTTCAAAGTAGTTCGGGAAAATCTTTCTCGTCATTAAGCGATCTTTCGAGTAGTCATTTGAAAAACGTAAAAGGTTCTATAAGTATTCCAAACTTTAAGATTAATCGCACGCCTGTGAAAGAAGCAGGCAAACAAGATGTGATTTCAATTAACAAAAAGACTGATTCGAAAGATCGTGGTGAAATTGATTTGACAAAGGCCTTAATAAGAAATACATCACAGAAGTCAGTGACGAGTCTCAGTAAAAAACTTGATTACTTAGACATCAATTGCGAAAAGGAAATCGAAGTTAGGGACGATTTCAACTGTACGATGGATATCAGTTATATCCTGAACAAAACGAGTAACATTTCTAAAACGGTTTCTTGTTTTGGAAAGATATTGTGTTGCAAATATAAAAAGTTCGTGCCTATTTTCATGAATGATAAACAAACGTGCAAGTTTGCTTTCGATGTGTTATCACCAGACGATATGATTTTGTCCTGTTTGAGAACGTAGCCTTAATGAAACTTTAGTGTATATAGCTGATAAGTGTTGATTGTACTTAGGAATATTTGGTGGAGTTTTGTTTACTTATAATTCATATTAGTATTAGATGAGTGTTGCTTAGTTAAAACTGTAAGGCTTGTTCCAATTTGCTCAATTAATTGGTATTAATTCAGTCGTAGTTCTTATAAAAAAAAATTCATACGAACTCATTTAGCTTATAAGGAAAGTGCTAGAAGTATTGTTATGAACTTTGTTAGTTTATGGACCCTATCGGATGTTGCCCAATGGCACCGTCTGTTGCTTTAAGTAAGTTGTTGTTAATTATTTGACGATGGAACCCCACAAAAATACAGAAGTTATTTCTTTAAAATAAAGAAGTAGGTTATGCCAGAGTTCATTATTTCATGAACATCTTGCATATTTATTACAATACATTGTTTGCTAAAATGAACTTTTCTGAAATTCGAACAATTTTAACCGCTCAAAAACTATAAAAAAAAAATTAGAGTGAATTTCAAATTCAATTCTGTCACAACGGAAGGTGCCGTTGAGCAACACCCAGTGGGGTCTACAAACTCACAAAGTTTCATCACAATCGGCTATTTGCACTTACGGGTACCTTCATTGCTAGATCATATTGGAAATGGACCAAACCTAATTAAGATTTATCGAGTTATTTAAAAAAAAAATTGTATCAATTTACTCCATGCTATTTTATTAGATATTTTTCAAGTACAAAGTTGTTCAAAATTTTAAATAACAATCAACTGATATTTGGTTGAGTGAATTGGTACAATTATACCGATTGTTCATTAAAATTGATTTAATAGCTACATATTTAACAGAGAAATGAATGCGCTGGTGGAAACATTGCCTAGTAACTTTGTTATTATGCAGTTATTTGTTTGGCAAACTCTCCCCACCCTACCCTTGTGACGTCCGCAATTACTACAATTTGTTTTGTTATGATCTATACTGTAATAAATTAGCACAAGATGGTGACTGTAAAATTGGATTAAATATCTTCAAAAAACGGCTAAGAAATCTTCATAATTTATCTAGTTTTCACATATGCACCCACATTCTTGTTACTAATAACAAATCCAATTCTTTGTCATTCTTTTACTCAATTTTCTCACTAATATAGCACCCGCGTCAGATCAGCTAGACGCTACAAAATTTCTAACACCTCACGGTGTTAAGCCTACCTCCAACGTGACGAAAGGCTTCGATCTACCTCAAAAGGAGGGATATCGACCTAACGTTGCGTCTAGATCAGAATCTCCCGCCTCGGGTCGTGGTACTCCTGTAAATCTCCCCTCCACGGACCCAGCGGACGATCTCAAATACTCCAAAGGCAGGGATAAGCTAGATCCTGTCGCGTTATATAAGAAGGAAAGGGGCGAAGTTAGGGATCATCTTTACATGGTGGTTATCGGTCATGTGGACGCTGGGAAGTCGACGTTAATGGGACATTTATTGTACGCGCTGGGACAAGTAATATTTATTAAGTTATTTGCTAAAGGAATCTGATTAGCCGCCTGTTTCAGGTGAATCAAAAAACAATGCATAAATACGAGCAAGAAAGCAGGAAGTTAGGTAAACAAAGTTTCATGTACGCTTGGGTCTTGGATGAAACCGGCGAAGAGAGGAATAGAGGAATTACAATGGACGTGGGGAGTTTCCAATTCGAAACTAAACACAAAACGGTATGGCGATGTTATAATTTTAATTTACAAACAGAATTCTTTATAAAAAAAAAAAAAAACGAAAAGAGGCTTTTTGGTCGAAAAAAAAAATTTCACACTAATTGATATTAATTATTGGTATCCTATTGACTGCGCCGTAAGCTTGGTTTATGTCTAAATGTTATAAGTCACTTTCCGTACGCTTCACGAAATTAACAGAGACTAGACAGACTCGTGTTTGTTTATCTCATAAGTCTGTCTAGTCTCTAGCTAATTACGTGAAGCGCACGGAAAGTGGTGAATTTTAGTTAATTCTACTCTAGATCACTCTCCTAGACGCTCCAGGGCACAAAGATTTCATCCCAAATATGATTTCGGGCGCCGGGCACGCAGATGTCGCCCTAATGGTGGTAGATGCGACAAGAGGCGAATTCGAGACCGGCTTTGACTTTGGCGGTCAAACAAGGGAACACGCCTTGCTCGTACGATCTTTAGGCATCACCCAACTTGCGGTGGCAATCAACAAATTAGATACAGTTTCGTGGAGCCAAGAAAGGTTCTCCGAAATCAAGAATAAATTGAAGACTTTCTTGAGACAAGCGGGTTTCCGCGAGAGTGACGTATCGTTTGTACCATGCAGTGGATTGACCGGTCAGAATTTGATACAGAAGCCTACTGAAAAGGAATTGATGGCGTGGTACAGTGGACCTTGTCTAATCGAAGTATTAGGTGAGATGTTTAGATTCATCTAGTTGCCGTGGAATTTTTTATGAATTTTATTTCCTTTTTAGACAATTTTAAATGTCCGGAAAGACCCATAACGAAACCATTTAGATTTTCAATTAATGACTTATTCAAGGTGAGCTTTAACCGTAACTTATAATCCGTTGTTAACATTTTTGTCTCTTTCAGAGTACCGGATCGAGCTTTTGCGTTTCGGGTCGTGTCGAGACTGGATCATTAACCATTGGTGAAAGAGTTTTAGTGTGCCCAAGCAGAGAATTGGCCGTGGTTAAAGGTGTAGCTATCGAAGAATCTCCGAAACAAATCATATTTGCCGGGGACCAGGCGTCGGTAACCTTATCGGGCATTGAAATGCAGAACGTTGCTGTTGGTTTCATCCTAAGCGATCCTGCCAATCCCGTTCAAATCTCGTCGAAATTCCAAGCAAAAATTGTCGTCTTTAATATTACCGTGCCAATAACCAAAGGATTTTCGGTAGGCTTGCCAAGACAAATACAACAAAACACGTTATACTTCACTTTCTAAATTTTCAGGTTGTTCTGCACCATCAATCCTTAGTTGAACCGGCTGTCGTTAGCAAATTAATCGCGCAACTTCATAAGAATACAGGGGAAGTGGTGAAGAAGCATCCTAGGTTTTTGAGTAACAATACCAGCGCATTGGTAGAAATACAGATTTCCCGCCCGATTGCTCTGGAACTGTACAACGATTGCAAAGAACTGGGTAGGGTGATGTTGCGAGTCGGTGGAGTTACCATAGCAGCGGGACTGATAATGAAGATTATCCTATAAAGCTTGTTTACTAATCGAATTGCATACTAATTATATAGTTCTTCTTCTTATTATTTATGTGTAATTAGTTGTTACATCGTATTCCAAATAAAAGGGGATAATTGATGAATTAATAAATAATTTATGGAAGCAGTAACTTACTTTTAATTTTGCCTAAGACAGGATAGGTTTGGTTACGACACAAGTACGAAATTGTACTGTGCTCTCCTCGCGTATTTCCGTTGCATAGTTCAATGTACACGGAATGCAATGCAAATACACGAGGGAATCGAAATGTTGTAATGCATCTCCGCAGTCACCAATTTCAAGAATATTTTCAGTCGTATCTCAGTTATATCGTATATTAAGTATCTTTCTTAATAAAGTTGTCGTGACTCCTGGTAAAATTTAATGCTGTGTAATTGTTAGTAGTGTTAAATGTTATAGAATAACACAAAATCAGTCTTTCAGTTGTGCCCCTGCATGGCATGCATGTAGGTAACACGTATCTGGTTGCGCGTAATTTTCTCTAATAGTGTATTCCATTGGCTGTATGTATATGTATCTTCTTTCATCTTCATATGTTAAGGAGAAATCTTTTTTGGGACAGCCAATGAAATACGCTACAAATACACATTTGATTTCTACCATTATTTCGAAAAAGAAACCGGTGTGGTGGTTTGAATACGCGGGATTCCGGCACGGAACATATAAACACAGAGTTGTGTTACAATGCCGCAATTCAAATAGTTCTCTCTTCAAATTTTAATACTTCAATAAGCCGGGTTTTAACATTATTCGATTAAAGGTTCAAGCAATTAAAAAACATCCTAAATTTAGGTTGAACTTCATATGCGTATTGAAATAATTAGGCAACTTCCCATACGGTTCTATGGCGCCCTCTTTACAGTAAAATTATGAAATTAATAGCGACTTGTTTAAATGATAATTTACTTTTTATAGTCATATATTTGTTTATGCAATATTTTAAATTAAAAAAAATATATTAAAATTTCATTTTTCAATACACTAAAAATAATCACAATTTATAAATAAAAATACGTTGATATTAATAAATGAAAAAAACAATTATTGAAACATTATTGAAAACAATTATTGAAAAAAACAAAGCATGCATAACATTTATGGAAATATTTGAATAAAATGCGTAAATAATTTCTTAGCTGTTAACTTTTAACATTGACAATGTGCCAAGTAGAAATGTTTAAAGTTCGCGGACAATTTAAGTTGGCAATTCCAGCAATAAAGATGTACTTAGTACTTCCTTAGTACACGGGATAACAAACAATCCGCGAAATTTAAAAAATTCTACTAGGGATAATTAACAGCATACACTGTCAGCCATTAAAAATGCGTTTGATGCGATAATACTAAACAGACATCAGCGTAAGTGCGGTCATGTTTCTACTATGTTTGCGAAACAAAGACACGCTCTTCTGTAGTTAACTTTCTATTCATTGTTTCTCAAACGGGTTTTGTTTTTACCCAAACACTTTGAGTAAAAACGGAAATGGAGATAATTAAAAAATTATAATTGTTTCTGAGGATTCATAGCCGTTCTTATTTCATTAGAAGTATCTAAGGTTGGCAACAAAAAAGTTCCTACATCAGTAATATTCTTAGCACATATTTGTTTCTGGATTACAAGGTTGCTATACTTGATTTGTATTTGTCTAATGTTAAATTAGTAATTGTGATTACTGAGTTTAATTACTTTGAATAAAAGTAACCAACAAAATGAAGAAAAAAAACAGGTTTACTAATTGAACAGTGCCGCCACACTAAATATGGCAACTTCGGAAATACTGAATGATAGCTTATAATACACCTGTTTTGGCGGAGGCACCGATATTATAAAACTAAGTACAAGGAGCCAATTTTTTTTGTAATGGTGCGGAATATATCGTAGTAGCAAGGTGCAAAGTTGTTTTCATAATTTTCTCTTGTTGTTTTTAAGTTCTGTAAAAGAGTAGTAGAAGTTTTCAAGCGAAAATGATGCTCAATTGTTTTAATTGGTCAAAGATTGCCGTTTCTTGAAAAATAAATCGGTTTTCTCCAAACTTTGGTTCTAAGAAGATAGGAGATTTTGCCACATCACTGATGATATGTGTGAATTGAATTATTAAATAAACTTCATGATATCTAATAATTTATTTTTAATACAAACTACTAATCAACCGTTAACCGGAGTTATCGAATTCAATTCTTATTAATTATAAATTAATTTTATTAATTATAAATTAAAAATATTTTTCCTGATTTTGTACAGTAGCGTAGTTAAAAAAAAAACCTTTTGTATGTTTCTAAATTAAATATTTCTTATCGCATTACAAAATTTATCTCCTCTTTAGAATCATTATTTCCATAATTGTGTTCGCAATTTCAAAGCCGCGAAACATTGTTAAAAAATTCCGAAAAGATTGTGTAGTACGGTATTACAATTTCCGTTGTTTGTTTGTTTTACTTTTCCAGTGATTTCGATGCTAGGTAGATTTAAAAAACGTTCTACGCATGTGCGTCGGGCTTACATTACAGGTTAAAGTTGAAAGCTCGCCCGTTCGGCAACTGTTACTTGAATATTCCCGACGCCGGCAGAACAGATGCAGAACGCATGCCGTTCATTGCGGTTCTCCACAGTAATTATAAACGTTACAGAAGTGCGAAGGTGTTAAAAACCTAGCCGTTTTAAATATTTGGGTCAAGTTTGTTACGTTGAACGTTGAATCCATTGTCCAAGATGTAGGAGAACGCTCTGCGAAAGTGTCAATAATGTAACTGCGCGGATAAGAATAATTTTTTAACAAATTAAATTATTTTATTGTTGTCTAGTTTGTATATACTGTTTACTTTGGGGGTATGCAAATAGTGACATTTCGGTTTGCGTAGCGCGTAGTTCGGGTCCTGTCGGATTTAAAAGAAGAAAATTTATATTTTTAAAACATACAAAGCTAATGTGTAGATGATAAATATCTGCGATTAAGTGAAAGTAATGTAAAATGCGGAGAAAGTCTAACGAAACAATAATGCTAGGAGTGTTATTTCCGAAAAACATCGACCTGTCAATATAATCGATATATAGAATCAAGTAACCGATGTGCGGAGATCTTGAAACAATTGTGTAACGGATCCGAAATCTGGATATCTTGATGTCCGAAAGGCGTTTCGATTAAAAGGTAAGGTATGTACGTGTAACAATTAACCTTTTCCTTCAAAAAAGGGGTTGCGATCCGAATATGAGAATTTGTGCAATTTAGAGGTACGGTAGAAAGCAATGTTTAAGGCTTGTGACCTTTTGTGTCAAAAAATAAATAGTTTTATTTATTAATTAAAATTCTAGATTTATTGCCTCAATCATTAAAATTATTATTTTAACAACTGGTATAAATTTTACCAACTTAGACTATTGAAAGAATATCAAAATCTGTGTAATTTTAATTTTATCCTTTAGGAATCTAATTTTTTTTTATAAAATATTTAAAATTGAGCATCCGACAATGAATATGAATATTACACATCCTTTTCGCGATCAAATTATACTTTACCCCGAAATCGTGCAATCCAATGTTTTTTTTTTATACGCCCGCGTTAGTAAAAAATTTTTATTAATAAATTTCGACATAAACCCAAACGTTGAATTTCTCACATTTTACCCTAAATCACCTTGAGGAATTTTCACAAAGGCTTCAGTTACATGTTTTGAGTACAATCGGACTCGGAGAATCGATTCCCGCCCCCTCATTTACCTATCTCGTTTATTTTTCGAATTACACCCCGAAAAATGCTAAAGATGGGATTCAAAGTTTTCCAACATTCTAAAACTTATAGCTCGCTTACCGAAAGAGATCGGGCTAACTTTTAAGGGGGCCAGCGTATCGAAATCTATAAATGAAGTTGTTAGTTGGAAATTCGGACATTATTTTTTCGCCGATTTTTCAATATCGAGGACTTTGAATAAATTTACAAAAATCTGCACTGAAAAAATTAATGCAATAAATCGTCTTCGTTGGCTTCATTTTGTTAAAGCAATAAAAAAAAATTATCATCAATTAACTCGTTTATCAAACGGAAATCCCTTTATCAATATAATAAATACTCGTTTATTAACTTACTTTGTGAGGAGCGAAACAAATTTTATGGATTTTTCATTAGATATTAATAAACGTATCCTTTATATCAATAAATCCGTAAGTATGTGGTCAACGATTTAATAAACAACCATTTATTAAAATAATAAACTCGTTCGTTGCATTAAGCTAGTTTTTTTGTTGTATTTACGTACATTTTCGTTCAGTGTTTTATTGATTAAGGCTGTCCGTAACAAAAATGTTTACCAAAAAAAAAATTCGTAGATTGGTTAAAAAATAAAAAAACAAATAATTTTTACCTTTATCATCTTCCATAATATTTAAAAAAGATGGCGGATTTTATGATTTTCTAAAAAAATATATAATTAAATTTTACAATTAACAAAAACGTAAGGTTTGTCTTGAGCACAATAGCGTTCGCCGCCATTTATTTTCAAACAAAAATAAATGGCGGAACCAAAGTTTAATTCAAATTCCAATATGTAGGTTTTCATGACCGTTATTCATCTTAAAGTTTGCTGCTTAGATTATTGACTAACTGTAAATATTTATATCATTTAGCATTTTCTCATTTATGTGGCTTGTCTTAAGATTTAATAAAGACTTTTTTCTCGTGGAGAATTTTCGTCGTCAAAGAGATACATTTCATGTTTTATTTGGTTATTTATCTTTCGCAATGATACATTCGTAAATTTTAATGTTATATGTAACAAAAGCTAATCAACAAAATAACTACTAAGGTACACATAGGTATCATTAAACACAACATTTTCTAACGTCGTTTCTTATATTTAGCTTGCTGGCTATAATTAACAACAAACACTTATTACGCTTCCATATTTGATAAATCTATTTGCAGATAGGTGCGCGTACGTAAACCGCCTACGTTTAGTTTATTTAGCATTGAATTGGCGTCTGTTTATGGTCACTAAAAGCGAAGGAATTTTTTCGATTATATCGCCACCGAATACGCCCTTGCGTCTATACGATCGGCCGACGCGTTTTAAGCGGCTGGAAAAACGAGGCCCGTAGGTGAAATCGTCCATAATTGTCATTCGCAACTTCGCGTAAGAATCGAAAGAACTATCGATAACCTTAAAACATCAAATAAAAGCGTTACCACTTCCTTCGTGGAGAAGCGTCCGTAGAGAACAGTGATGATAATATGGAAATGCTTGATTGTACCGAGTGATCGAGTCGATACGTCAAGGAACGCGACCTAGAAACTTAACTTGGCGACCTTGATAGGTTGGTATGGGATGACAGGTGAAGATGAAGTAATCGTAAAGGAATTGTGATAATGAGGTTAAAATAATTTGCGTTGAGATAAGCTTCACAATGTGAGACGCGCAATTCAATAGGAGAAGATATTTTAGATAAGTTCGTTTGTTAATTCGACACGCAATACATTGTGCGAACTTCATGAGGGAAAAGATATCATTGGTGATATGACGAAAATTAGTGTATCATTATTAAAATGAGAATTTGTATTAGAACATTTCGAGATGAGTCAATCACGCGGCTTCGTTTCCCGCTTAATATTTTCCGCTCTGGTGATTTTTTTGACTTAATTTTGAAAAACTTTGAATACTTAATTGAGTTAAGTATATCGTGCATTTTCTTGCCATCGAACATACAGGGCATTTCACAAAAGTCGTTGTTATTGTCAATATATAGTTATACCAAGTGATCTACTCGGTTAAAATATTTTCGGTTGCGAAACTCTCTCCGTTGAACCGGAATTGGCGTACTTTACCGCTAAAGTAAACCGTTTTCGAGATATTTATTCATGTTGAAATTTTAGCATTTGCACCGCTCTTGTTGAAATTAAATAATTGAGAGTGTGATGGGCGTTAAGGTGTTTACTTTTCTAGAACTATGCGTACCACACCTTATCGTTATCGTTGCTAAATGTTGTACAGGCTGTTCATAAACTATTTCCAAGTATAGACGAACCATCTTTAATTACATTATTGGATTGGAAAGGAAATTCCACATCGATTCATAACAGTTTAAACCGAACCTCATCAAAGAAAAAGTTTACAAACGGGCTCAATTGGAAGTCTTTCCCACAACGGACATTGGCATCACTTTCGAAATAATCAGCACCAGGTTTAAAGATCCAAAAAGATCGGATCACTATTATGGTCTGTGCAAATGTCACCCGTATTCACAGATTTTCCCTGTTGGTGATCAGTAAATACAAAAAAAACTACGAGCTTTCAAAAATTTAAATATGAACGCATTGCCTGTAAGCTATTATGCTAAAAAAAGCTTCGATGGACTAAACAATGGTACCACGTTTTCGTACCTCAAGCTAGAGCTCATATTGATAAAAAGCAGTTGCCGCAGGAAGCAAAATAACATGCTTTCTTCTACCAGCGAATACAACTCCACTTATCCAGGCCATGAACCAGGGTATAACTGAAAATATTAAGCGACATTACAGAAAAGCTTTTGTCAAAGGCTTGCTTTAATCTGATGATGCTATGACCGTCCAAGAATTTTTGGAAGAGGTGTAATATAAAGGATGCTATTTTCAATGTCGCCACTGCATGGGCGGAACTAAAGAGTGGATTTGAATTGTCGGAACTTATTAACGAAATTGAAGGAACTGAGACTATTAATATTGACGAAATAATGGAATTGTTCAACGATGTAGGACTAAACAGTGAAAATATTACACCGGAAGAAGTACCAGTAAAAGTAGAATTTCGGAAGGTCCTCAAAATAAGCTTGTTTGGGCGATGACTTTCGACGTGAACCGTTGTCCACCAAGCCATTTTTTCAAATTTGTGGGTTAAATCCGGTGAATACGATGGATGTTGTTAATTCCATAATTTTGGCCATCGAAATTGCGCAACTGTGCATCTGAGCATTGTCTTGATGGAAGGGGATCTTTTTCTTTTTCAAATGAGGAAGTTTTTTCTTGATTTCTTCGCTCAACGGGTCCAATAAGGATTTTTTAGTTATTATTTGTCCTTTTTTCACGTAATCGGTGTAGATGATTTCGCGTGCATCCCAAAAAACCGAGGTCATTACCTTGCCGACCTTCGAAGCTCGTTCGTTTTCAAAAGCCCACTGTTTTAGCTCTTCCTTTGTCTCCGGAGCATAGTAATGTATCCACGCTTCGTCCATAGTTATCTATAGATGGAGAAACTCGCCAGGATTGCGATGGAAAAGCGTCAAAACAGCCTCATAGTCGACGTTTATTTTCCACTCAAAGCAAACGCGGTACCCATCTTGCCGAGGCTTTTTCACGCCCAATTTTTCGCGCAAAGTTAAGAACACTGTACCTTGCGATATGCCCGTGGCTTCAACTATTTCGAACAGTTTGATTCGTCGATGATTCGAAACCATATCGTGGATTTTGTCACTTCCACTGGACGTCCAGTGGACGATGTTCGCCTTTTGCGGACGTACGGCCACGTTTAATCTCTTTTTTCCAATTGTAAACAGTTGCTAACAGACGAGCAGATGCGCCATGAACTTCATCCAATTCAGCTTTGATCTCTTTCGGTGTTAAGCTTTGTAGATATAAGCGTCGAAACTGACTTTTTTCCACATTTCTACATAAATAAAATTTTTTTGCCTAAATCAACAATAAAAATGAAACCATTTCTGATATTACGAGCGCCATCTCTTAAATTTTCTAAAGACTTCTTGAACCACCCTCGTAATACAGTAAAACTGCTTCCATGCCCTGAATCTGAGGTTTTCATTTTTTTTTGTTATTCAGCGGTGGCTACGACAGCTGTTTTAATAGAAGTACGATTAATTTGAAAAATTGTTTTTGATACATTGATTCAATGATAGTTTTAAGCAACATAACAATAGAAATACTACACTTGCCTTTGTACCTAAAATAATTGTGTAAATTGCATGAGGCTAATCAGTTAACGCGGAGTGGTAAAAAAAAAATACACGGTTTATGGTCTTAATTGCGCGTATCAATATTTAACCTGGACGATCTCTTAGAATGTTAGTTATTAGCCAATTACATAAAGTAGAGGAACGTTGCAACATCTTGAACACAACTTGAATAATATCCAAAAATATTATGAAATATGTTCGCTGTAGAAAATCCGATCCATATTCTTGGCATTAGCTGTAAACAAAATGAAACACATCGCTTGATTTATGTAATAATCAACAGCATAATTTATGTAGCGTTTCACTTATGTAACGCACATTTGTTACGGTTTAGATTATACGAAGGTTTATTGAATGATGCGTGTGGTTTTAAGCCAGCTACACTTAATCCGCCTGTCTCTTAAAGATAAAATTATTCCAAAAATGTGGAATTCTCCAGACATGAATTAAAATGATTTTCCATTGAAAACATACGCTTTCACGCTTAGAACAAGTCTCATTAAAAATACATAGCATTAATACGCTTCTATTAATGCTGTTAGCATCGCATTATCTATATTTGTTAACTTCATACTTGTGTTTTTCCGTCGGATTCCTCAGTTTTGAGGCTTTTATAATCTTTTCATTGATTTTCTAAAACGTCGTCACCAGCGATCGTTAAAGTAACTAATTAGTTGTCTTCGATTTTTTTTCTTTAATCTTGGGCAGCTTTCACTTTTTTTTTAGTCGAAACAGTTGAGAGGTAGCCGAGAAAATAAAGTAAATAAATTAAACGTTTGCCTTACAGCATTTTCGTACACGCGGACGGACGCCGAAGTGTCATAGAAATCGGAAAACTGGCAGGCAATTAATATTAAATGATTCGTTCGATTGCTACAAGTGCGATAAATAAATTATTACGATATGTCTTCGTGGAGTTTCGACTGACTTTAATTATGTTTTTCTAGCTTCTTTATCTGTGAAAATTATGTTAATGTGTTAAAAACGAGTACTTGAGCCAGATCTGAATGGTTCTTATCTTGTAGATCTAACTTAATCGTTACTTAGCAATCAAACAGTCTTACCAATTCCAAAATCTGAAACTCGTCTTTTATTTACTAAAATTTCACTAAAAATATCAATTTGTTTATAACTTTAAAAAACTATTTAAGAATTCCCAAAAAATTCCATAAAATAAATATTAATTTTAACAAATTTATCGAACAGAAGGAAATTTTTTGTTTTTATTAAATTGGTTAGAAGACCTAAGTCCTGTTACTGTCAATATTTAAACCAGTTACATTTCTGAATTTTTTAGAATTTTCCTCACATCCAATATCACAGTTTACATTTATTTCACTTTTTGCCTGCTTCTTATTTGCGTTTTGTGTAAAAAGCAAATTTTGTTCCATTAAGTTTAGTGCAATTTCTAAGTTGGCAACGTTGCAAGAAATAGGACATAACTACACTCGCGATTGCAGAAAAAAAAAAATAGGCTGGTGATATTAGCAATTGGTAATAGTGACTTTAGTTTTAAAATTGAAAGCACGTCAAATTTGAAAACAAATGAAAGCCCAACAGTGAAACGGTGGTTGGTAGTAGTGACTGACTTATAGATGTTAATACCATACGTTGTCGAAAATCAGTATCGTTCTTGGAACTTTGATTTTACAACAGCGCTGGCAAGACTGGCTGGCAACGTAGTTGAACAAAATTTTCCCATAAAAAGTGTATTCAACGCTGCTTGTCAGTTTAAATAATAGAACCATTAGCTGCGCCGATAGTGCGCATCCGAATTTGCCTACTCCTATTTATTAATTCAAAATGATTGGACTAATTTAGCATTGGGGACATTTGGCGTTAAAAATGTTGAAGGTTGGCAATACTACATTTAGTGCGGCAACACTGTGCGAATGGCGTACTTACGTATTTTATTTTGTAGATTATACACTCGCAAAAGTAAATATGAATAACAATATTACTAATTTTGCTACCAATCCTGGGTACATCTAAATAATCACTGTCGCGTCGATTAACCAACGAATTATTTATTTGTGGATATTTATCAATACCTGAATATAAACAAAAAAAGAAAAACAAATATAATCTCCCTTGGGGATTAAAGAGATCGACTGTGACATTGCGTGAGAACAAAATGCCGGCCGTTAAACCTGAGGTCGCTTTCACTTATTAAGTAACTGAATATTTTATCTCCTGAATGATTCTTTTATTGTCTCCGTTCTTACTGTATGATGAATATAGGGACACGTGAAAGTGTTCAGGCTTCGCGTGAGAATAACCCAAACAAATTTATAACACAAACAATAAGCTCCGAGAAGAAAAAAAATAGAGAAAACAAAACGAATGGTTTATCTACTTTAAATTTGTTTGGGAAAACAAGTGTACACTGCCGTTCAGTGAAGTTCGGTCATACAATGAAAATCTATTATATCACACTGTATACAATTAGTAATACATAAAATTAGAAAAATATTAAGCATACACTCTTTTCTAAGGGATTAAAGCCATAAATTATTATGTAAAGTAGAAATATTGCGACAACCACAATAAAGTATCTTTTGTTATCATTCCAAGAATTTCTCGGAAGCACCGATCTTTTGAAACGGGTCGTTTGGGGATTATTAACGAACAATACATTTAGGAAATATACCGCAGCATCACTCTTGTTTATTTATCACGGGCGTAAAGATATAAATTTGCTTCATTTTACTGTTAAACGTGTGTTGGCGTGCATCTGTCGTTTTTGCGCGAAAGTTTTAAGAAAATTTACTTCAAAATCTCACGCGGCAAGCCTGCAAGTGTAGAAAAACGTTCACGCATTATTACGCTGTTTGAAGAAGGATATTCGGGACTGCAAATTGCTGAAAAAATAAATATGAGTTCAGTACAATAAATGACATTATAAAGCGATATCGGACAACTGAAACTATAGAAAATCGTGTTCGTCCTGGAGCATCTAGGAAAACAACAAAAGCTGAAGATTTGAGAATTGTATTATTAAGCAAACGCAATAGAAAATTAACAGCGCCACAAATAGCAGCCGAAGTCAATCGCGGCCGTGAAGAACAAGTTTCGGTGAGTACGGTAAAACGTCGACTTCAACAAGCGGACCTTCATGGACGCATTGCCATTCGAAAACCCTTATTACGTCGGGGCAACAGAGCAAAACGGCTACAGTGGGCCCGTTCTCATCTAGATTGGTCGTTATATGATTGGAAACACGTGCTTTGGAGTGACGAGTCAAAGTTTGAGGTTTTTGGGCAAAATTGACGAGTTTATGTCCGAAGATCTAAAACCGAAAAGTGATCCCCAACTGCATTGTGCCTACAGTGAAGCAAGGGCGTAGTTCTGTGTTAGTGTGGGGATGTTTCTCCTTTGCTGGGACGGGAGATTTATGCAGAGCGCAGGGTGTAATGAGGAAGGAAAATTATTTTACAATACTCCAGAATCATGCAGTGCCATCAGGATTGCGTATTAATAGGCCGTAATTTTACATTCATGCACGACAACGACCCAAAACACACGGCGTTAGTGTGTAAGAACTATCTAAAGGAGCAAGAAGAACAGCACACCCTGAAAGTAATGACATGGCCCCCGCAAAGCCCAGATTTGAACCCGATAGAGTTGTTGTGGTATGAACTGGACAGGAGGATCCGAAAAATACGCCCAACTTCACAAGAACATTTACGGAATATTCTGCAACATGAATGGATTAATATTTCACAAACCGCTTTAACAAAACTTATCGAAAGAATGCCTAGAATAGTTCGAGCGGTGATTAACAGCAAAGGAGGTTTTTTCGATGAAAGAAAAAATAATGTTCAGTATGTTATATTAGGCCAGAATAACTTTTTATTTATTTATTTTTGTCTTTTTTACCTGTACATACAATATGCATGCATTTTGTTTTTAGTTTCGTTTGTTTCTGTAACCTTTTCATGTTTTTTACCAACCGACCGAACTTCTCTGAACGGCAGTGTACATTACATTGATCAAAATTGAACAGATTTTAATGCAATCGCAATCTTTGAACATTTTATTTATTAATTAAATTAATTAAAGTAAAAAATCCGTGGTGACATTTTCAGGTATTTTCTTTATATATTTATTTGAAGTGGAGTAGTAAAGAAAGTTGAAAGTCGAAATTCGTCATGAAGTGCATTGTATCCAGCAGATAATAGGTAATCCAGTTAGATATCTCGCGTACGTTTAGTATGTATAGAAGCACAAACATTCTCCATTATTTGTAAACGGAAGTAAAATACGACAAAACACGGTTAAAAGCGAATAATGCAGTTCGTGAAATTCGAATAAAATCACGTATTCGAATATATTATTCAGGAAATTTACAATTCAAATGACCGGTCTTTTTATAATAGTGCAACGGATGTCTCTACCCGAAACGATTAGGCAGCTACACTGTTGTGCATAGCTGCTCGCTAAATATTTTCCTTAGTGGTTTCGATAATAAAGATCATATTCGTAGGCTTGGCGCTAAGAAATTAGCGAATATCTTCTCTATTACGAGAACTACAAGCTGGGTGTGCCTTAATAATTAAGATTAAAATTGTTTATATGTGGAATCTTTATGGAGTTATTTCGAGAAACACGCAACAACGTTTCTTCGTAGTTTTTTCTTTGTTGTTGTTGGCGTAAATGTATAATATTTGAAGATGTTTTCCGCTGGGATTTGTATGTATTTTAGGCAAACACAAAATTTTGCCATGTTATACAATTTTCCATTTATTCAGTTTTTACAACAATGAAAGAAAATTTATTTTTTAGTACCGATCGTCAACTGTTTTCCAAAATATTCATCAAAATTCAACCGTTTAGAACCACTTCTCGAAACATTTTTTTCCACTCTGAAGATGACTCTGAAGCTTCTTGAGGTGAAACAAAATCGCTGTTCACGCATTTTTTAACATTCGGGAACAAGAAGCGATCGTTAGGATGAATAAAGGCGATCAGGCGTTCATTCGATGCTTTTCTTCTCTAAATAACCCTTTGTTTATCCGTTGGCATTGTTATAATACGGTGTTGTCGATTATTTGATTTTATCCATGATTTTTGGCAAACAAATTGTCGTATATCATTCAGCATTAACTGTACTTCGATCCTCCAAAGCAATGCTTGCGATATGTGCAGTACAACGTAAGAAACAAGCGATTATTTTCTAGGAAGTGCTTCATGAAAGAACAAGTCTTGTTGGCCTCGGCCCAGGCTGCTGTGAGAACATGGCAGCCATACGTAACAGCCCCTAAGAAGTTCCCTGTAATTGAGAGCGAAACGTCGACAAACTCTCAACAACATAATTTTAATTTAACCTTTTTTTTTGGGGATTTCCGTTTTTTTTTGTTTAAATAAAATTGCTATAGTATGTATTGGAACGTTAGTTTATTTCTTTTTCAAAATACATTCTTTTTTCTATTTTTTCTATTTGCCTAAAATACATGCACGTTAATTAATAAAGCCCAGCAGAAAATATCCTCAAATATTACACATTTACTCCAACAACAACAAAAAACTACGAAAAAAAACGTTATGTGTACAACTTCTCAAAATAACTATTCAAATATTCCATAAAGATTCCACTTACAAACAATTTTATGGGGAACATACACGGCTGTAGGACCTCCGATTAGCGTCGTTAGATCGGCGAAACCGCGAATTTTGGAAATTTCATCAATTTGGGTTAAAATTTTTACGGCCTGTCGAGATCTCGGCCGCCAGACGAGCTACGACGATAGGGTAGGGCTCGTTCGAAAGGTCTCGACGAGCGTTTTAAGTGCGCAAGATCTCAACTCCCTAGCTCCAACCCTTCGGACGCTACGGCGTCTCAATGTTGAAAAATTAAAATTCATTTTTTCAAGTTTGAAGCCCGAGAAACCCGCCAAAACGAAGAGCTAGAGGCTTCCGCTTGGGCGCAGTCGATCCGCCGTTCAATTGCTACGTTCCTTCAGTTTTTTCATTAGAATTAGATTACCGGCCACTCGGTATATTTCTGAACCAAATTCTAATTTCTGCGAATGCCGATATTGTTTGCCTTTTTTTTCAACCAAGTAACCATAAGTAATCAACTGATGAAGGTTTCTTAATAGTAGCGATTTCGTTTATTAAACAAACTATCAAGTAAATAAATTTAAAACGTAATTTTACGTTTCGACAACTTTATTGTTTTCTTCAGCGACTAAAGTATTTTTTCCTACTAAGCATTGGTTTTTCCGATAGCAAAGGTCATATTCGCCTGCATTGCCCGAAGAAATTGGCGGATATCTCTTCCATTGCTGGAACTAATAACTTAATCATCCGCAAAAATTCTAAACAAAAAATTACATCTTACGAGTTAGTAGTTTAAAATCAAACTGGAGTTAGCCAAACCACACCCTGTATGTACAAAAAAACACCGATAACGCCCCACAATTAGCACCTCAATATATTGATTATTATCGTATATGATATTAAACTACTTTTCATTTATCTCTTTCCAGACAATTAAATGGAATACAATGGGCAACATCGGCAGTCAAATCTCGAACAACTCCAACAAATACAAGTTGGAGTCCGTCAGCGACATACAACGCCTATCCTTACCGCGAATAGGCCACAATCAGCAGCAGAAAGTCCTACCGATCAGCAAAGAGCCGCGTCCCAAGCTGCGTTCGACCGAAAATGGGAAAATTTTGCATTCGGGAGGTACGCTATCAGGTAGACAACATCAAGAGAATCGCGTAGCCAGAGGGAACTTCATGAACGTCAAGGAAAAGGTGAACCTCCTGAAGGAATTGCAGGAACATGATAGCGGAAAGGAATGCCCGCTAAGACCGCATCGTGACCTGAAGAAGTCTGGTTCTGAACCTGACTTGAGGATCCGTCTGCGTCAAGAAAGGTATCACAGCAACAATGTAATAAAAAGGAAACATGACGATTGTTTGACGAAGACGAATATCGTTGAAAAACAATCGAATCAAGATTTGAATAATCGCAATACGAGGAGAATTGGTTTGTTTAAGACGAGAATCGAAAGTAACAATAGAAGAAGCAATATTCCCAGGGAGAACAAATGCGTTCTCGAACAAAAGATTGTAAATATCAAACATCAATCACTGTTCGATTTACACGTGGAACCTCCGATTATTCCAGAATTATTAGAAACAAACGAGTGCAAAGAAGACCGAAGCAAAAGATCCTCTAACATTGAAGATATCAAAAATATTATTTGCAATGAGATCAATGAAGACAATCAAGTGAAAAAATACTATTTCGGCATGGAAAACAAAACATCCAACATTAACCAATTGAATTACACGATTCAAGAGGACATTCCGTCGGAATTTTTCATAAATGACGAAGCTGCAGACGGCACGGATCCGTCGCAGAAAATTTCGCTGAATCTACGACCGATTTTACCCAAGAAACAATTAGATATACCGAGATTTTCATCTAGTCTAGCTTGGAAGCTCTTATACTCTATAGATTCCGATTCGAATTTGGATCGGAGTAGCTTGAATAATATTGACGACGATCAATTCCTGGCGGAAGAGAGAATTGCGCCGCTTTCGCCTTCGAGATTATCGAAATCTTTGGATTTTCAATTTAGTCAAGATAAATCCGGAGATTCGGGCATATCGGGTGATGAAACTCCGAAGCCTACGATGACTTGGAGCCAGTACTATAAGAGTAAGCAATCGTGGACACCCCAGCAAGATCTTGCGGACGAAGAGTCAACGACAGATGAGGACGACGAGGAAGAGAAAAGATTTAATAGCGTACCTTGTTATAATAACAGCAATAATGCTAGTAAACCTCACATCTTCAGTTTATCACTACCTCGCGATCATTTCACCAACCAATGCACCCTGGAGAAATACAAGAACAACTTGAAGAGATCATCGTCAGGTCTTCTGAGCAATAGCAACGAATTGGACTTGAATGAGAACCAATATTCGATCAAAAACTCTAACTGGTTACTCAGCAAATCCGCTCCAAATTCTTTGAATAACGGCTTTGCCTCGTTGGATAGCAGCCAGTGCATGTACAACGGGCCTACGTTACCTGTAGGGGTGGTGCAGTCGCAAGGGCAGCACGCCAAAGGACGAATCATGTATCTGCCTCAAGGAAATTGCCATTATGGCAGCAATAGCGGGTTATGGTCGAACAATCAAAAACGAAGTGAGGTATCAAACGTGTTAGCTGAAAATTTGCTTCAAGAGGCCGAGAAACGAGAGCGGGAACGCTTGAAAGAGGTGGAAGATATGCAAAGAATCGAAGAGGAATTCCGAAGAAAAAGGGCTAGGTAAACTATTCTAATAATTTAGGGTGGTGCATTTTTAATTGCAACCAGTGTACATTGGTGCAATTGAAAAACAAATTTATAACACCCTGTATTGTCTTGTAACGCATTTTAATATAAAAACCGCTCAAGGTAGGCCATGTATTGCATTAAGTCATCTCCTAGATTGATTTGACAATATCCGGAATAATAAACAACGTATATGGTATAACCTTCAATATTAAAAGGTCAAAGAGACGCCGGCAACGGTTTTGTTTTAAATTATATTCCACCCAAAATTTAACTAATATTTTAAATGTTAAATCTTTGCTTGCTTTCAGGTACAACGGCTTATACAATAACCAGCAAGATTTTCGAAAAGTTCTGGTAACCACCGGTGAGAAGAGCGTTTAATTAATTATTACCTAAGCACAGTGTTCTTTAAAGAAGGAGAGGTATTATTACAGTACTGACAACTTCGTTTAATACGTACGTTTTAATATAATTGTTGTTAATTTACGTTTAATATGATTTATTTTATTTAACACTAAAATAAAAATGTTAATTGTTTTATATCTGCTTACGGCATTGTAACAAATTGTACATAGTATCGCATGTTTTAAATAAAAGAATTAATAAACTAATTGTACTTTTATTAATCGAACTAGAATGAGATACAGTGGCATTCATTGAATTCGTTATTGTCACAAGAGCTAATGAATTGCATCTTATGTTACGCAGAATTAGATATTGCAGCAATAAACTATTGCAAAAAAGGTCTATTGAATAGAAGTTAAATGAACATCTTTATTTATATCACTAGAGGTCTATATTTTAAGTGACCTTGCGCTATCAGTGCGGTCACCACTGTATACCCGCTCTTAAGGTTATTTTATTTAATATTTGGGATTTTGTTAATTTTAATCTAGTTGTATTTAAAATAAGTATTGGTGGTGATTTTTTTTAGCTGTTGTATAGTTACTTTTATAAAGGAAATTCTTGGTAGTAACGGCTTAGCTATTTAAATAAAACTTTTTACGTTTCGGCAACAAATTTATTGCCTTCTTCAGAAATTATAGATGATTATAAAGCAAAAATAAGACTATTAATGAACATTTGCAATTAAGATAATTTTAAGTTATTTTTTGGATTTTTTTTTAGTTTGCTTTAATACTTACAAAACGTTTTTTTGATATATATTGGATTTTATATTTAAAATAACAGAGAATTAAGGTTTACCAACACTGTTCTTAAGGACAAGATCCTACAACAGACACAAACACAAAATCACACGCAACAATTGCAACTGAGCGTATATCGGACAAACATTACTTCTAAGTGACCGAATAAAAGGAGATAAATATCAGAACAACACAACTTCATTAAAAAAAAACACGAAACTAAGACTGGTCTCACCTTTCATTTCAATAAAGAAGTCAAGTATAAAGCTAGATGCATCTTAGAAATGAATTAGATAAATAAACACAAAGATTCAACTCGAAAAAAAAAAAAAACCTAACATTTGTGAAGCACCACTGGGAGTCGAAGTGTGGCCACTTCACCTATGTTACGTTAATTCCTTTTTATTTTAAATTTAAAATGAAATTTTTAACAAGAGTGCAGTTTACAAAAGATTTGTAATTTTTAATAGTTTACTACAGAATACACGTTTTAAGTCCAAAAAACATCAAACTCTTATTTTTACTACGTAACCGTTTATAATTTCTGAAGAAGACAATAAATTATTGCCGAAACGTAAAAAGTTTCATTTAAATAACTAAGCCGCTACTACCAAGAATTGTCTTTATAAACATTTAAAAGAACTATTGGTTATTGAGGTTATCGATTTTTTTATTGCATACATTTATTGCAGTTCGTTTAAACAATAATTAATATTTTAGAAACTTTGCTTAGCGTCGAATTAATTAATACCTTTATTGCTTTAGTGTACGTTCTGTTGATTGTAGTCGTTTTCACAAGTCCCGTGTAAAATGTTGCAATACATGTCTAATTGTTCATATAACACTGGGCGTTAGTAAAACTCGTATAACTAATAAACAAAAATCCTTTATCTTCAATATAGTAATAACACAATACATATACATCTATAATATTAATATAATAATAATAATAATATATTTATGCTTACGTTATATGATACAATCGTCTTTATACATAAAAATTTATTATTTATTAGTAATTAGAATGATGATATGGAATTAAAGAAGAAAGTATAGCGATACGAATCGTTAACGTGTATAAAGAATATGCGATTTGATTTTAAAGAAAGGGAAGAATGAAAAATGTGACAAACACGATGGTGCATGATCGAAAAAAAAAGAAAAAAATATCCAGTGAAACTTGTCTACAAAGGAATCTCGCGTTTGCTTAATAGTTAGAAGTATGCTTATTACACATACAAGGTAATCAAAAATAGTCCAGGAGGTATCATCTTATACATCGCTGATTCGAGTTATGCTTCTTTATGTTGGCACGTGATTTGCGTCACATATTTGGATGTACGTGGGGGGGTTGTATGATACGAAATGACAATTTATAAATTTCGCGCTCTGGTCGCCGTCAAACAAATGCGGAATATAAAATTTCCTACTCTCCGTTTAGTTCTTTTTAATGCTTGGAATGGTGTGGTTGGCGAAAAAATTTTACCACCGGGAGTATATATAAAAGAAATCGAATGTTTGGCCAATATTTCTGGCCTTTCTTTAACGTTAAGTTGTTTCATTTATTCTGGCCTTTCTTTAACGTTAAGTTGTTTCGTTTATTCTGGCCCATCTGTCAGTCTGATCATATATCTTCTGTAGTAAAACAAATTTTTCGTTGCAACCTTGTTTCCTTACCAAGGCATTTATATTGAAAGTTTGTGCTTGTCTATAGAAAATGCTGGAAATCGGGCCACGGAAACTATTTCTTAAAAAAGATTTTTATCCTTTTTATTGTCGTTCGAAATTATTTCACCTGAACATCTTTAATATATTTTGAAAATCAGGACTTGTGTAAAATCTGATTTTAGCCAATCCAATTCAAATATATTTGGTGGCGTGGTGTCTAGTGCGCTGTGCTACTCTTGGGGTACCGAGCTCGAAACCGGGACTCGTCACTCAGAGTAAGGCTTTCCTTACTCCAAATTTGGCAAATACTAAGAGTAAACATTTTAAAACGCTCTACGGGAGCAGCCGTAATAATAACTCATGGCCGGCCCACTATAATTGATGAAAGCTTTTAGGGGAGGTAAAGATATGGGTTATTATTATTATTATTATTATCTCTTCTCACAGTTTATTAAGATCACATTCAGAAATGTAATTGAGAACCTTTTTTATAATAATTCTGAAGAAAACTATTATGCAAAAGCTAAATCTTCATCGAATTCAAATCTGTCTTTTGCGGTTGATATTATTTAATTTCAATGCCGATGCTAGATTTTGTTTCGAATCGTATCCAAATAGGCATTCTTTTTGTACGACTTCGTCACTATTCTGCCTGAAATTATTATTATTGATTTCAAATGGAAATTTCAGTTCCACATCTAATACGAATCAATTGACCATGGAGAATATCAACATCCAGCATAATGCGATTGAAAATCCTCAACCAAAACAGAATCCCTTCGTCCTTCAGTAAACGTTCCATAACGCTTGCAGTTTCTTCTATTTAAGAAAAATCGACAAAAACCTTTAAATCAATATTTGAGCTTTATCTCGTGTTCGAATTTTAATGCAGGAAATAGTGAAGCTAATTAAATATATTTTTTTCTGCTGAATTTTGAAGTGAAGGATAGAACACTCTGTATGCAGAATCTATTATAGACAAGTTTCAATGTAGAAGGAACAGACACAAAATATACTTACGGTAAATAATCTGGGAAATAATCATTGCTACTACTTACTTAAAACATAGAATATATATTTTCCATTTTTAGTATAACGATAAATTTAACTATCTTTATATGGGTACCATGTGTGGAAAGTATAAATAATATACACACCTCCATCTCGACGACATCTCGATTCTCGCAATTTGTTAAGTAATTAGCTTAATTAAATAATACAGAATTGGGATCCTCATTGTCTAGTTGCTTAATGTGACGAAGAACGTCCTTCTTGGTTATTACACCTAACAGACGGCTGCAAGAATGGAAAGGATGGGTTAAAAATCGCCTACAGTTACGGGATATAGCGTAATACGTTACCCGTTATGCGTAACTAAGGTTTGTCTTAATCCTAACTTCCGGAACATATCTACAACTGTCTCCATCGGTGTCTGATCCGTGATGGTGATCGGCGCCATGTCCAGGATTTTTTTGAGTTTGAGGTGAGGCGGCCCCAATGTTTGTGGCGGGTTGCTGTTCGTAAAGATGACCAACGATTGGCCGTTTATCCCGTCTACCGTACGGCGGGCATTAGCTAGAATGACATGAATGCAGCAGGTAATTAAGTAAATAATAAAAAACTAATTAATACATTTTAGACATTGGTACGAGGATTTTTCACTAGATGGCGTTAAAAAGTACTCATATGTTTCCATTTGCGCTGTATTCGAATAAAACTTAAAGCATGAAGCTAGAAGCTATGCCAGAAATTAAAATTAAAGTAAATTACCCCAAGAATAAGTTCTTTAACTTAAAATTTATTCACGTACCTATGGCAAGATTTAGGTCCCTTCGCAGGACAAATCCTACCAGATACTGAGATTCATTCGACACCACCACCGGATATCCATTGTGCTCCGTTTCCTTGAGTAACGCCTCGATATCGTCTACCGTCATCGAGTCTTGCGTTATGACGGCCAGGCTTTCGTTACGTCTGAAATTTGAAAAACAATTAAAATGATGTTACCCATAATTACTAATATAATAAATACTAATTATTGTTATTACGAATAACTAGATGGAGTAGCTCGGGAAAGCCCCCTTAATCCGGTCATAGCTAGAAGACATATTCTGCACATCTTACTTACTTTGGTTGCATGACATCAGCAGCCAGAGACGTATGCGCGAACTCGTCCTTCGAATCTAAGAACGGATACCCATTGAGCGCTATATGCGCGTCGTATATGCCCTGGCGGCCGAGCGCGTCTCCCACCCACTTGCTGGCCATCGCGGCCGCCATCAGCGGTACGATGTATCGCACACCGCCCGTCAACTCGAACATGATCACCACCAACGAGACGGTCATCCTCGTGACGCCGCCGAGGACAGCGGCGGCGCCGACCATCGCGTACAATCCGGGCGTGATGCAATCGTAGCCGGTCGCGCATTCGCCGCTGAATAACCAATTCTTCGGATAATTGTACGCGAGTTGCTCCATTCCGATGCCGACGATGCGCCCGGCGATCGCCCCTAAACACAGACTTGGTATGAAAAGACCGCAGGGTACCTTCATGCCGAACGTGAAGATAGTTAGGGTGAGCTTGACGATCAGTGCGAGAATTAGCAGCCAGATGGCTCTGTGCACGCCCGGACCGGCTGGAGCCAATTCTATCGCGGAATTCACGTCGGTGAAATTCCTATGATAATCACTAGAAAAAAAATGACAGAAGCATTATTAAGGCATGGGTATTGAATTAGCTTTTTTGTCGATCTTTTTATTTAAAAATAAACTCTTATCAATTTTTTTATTTAAAAATAAACACGATTATAACCACATACACCACCTTCTTCAAGAAATTCACGTAAATAAAAATCCCTGTTCTCCGGGATCCTTACGAGGGGATATATAATTTTGTGAAAAAGAAAAAATTATTCCAAAAGCTGCTGCTAAGGATTTACACTAGACGATGGGAAATAGAATGTAGTAATTTTTAGTGCAATTTAATTTAGTTTGCAACGTTCTATTTACATTTGGCTCTCAAGGTGGGCCAATTCTATTCCATATTGTACTTTTATCGGGCCTTTTAGTCGTGTTGTGTAACTCGCAATGTTTACAATCAATAAATAAAAAAAGAAAAGGTGTATCAGTACGATTGAATAGGATTTGACAGAGATAGCAAGCGAATTGCGTCACTCATTCCGCGTTTACTTACCATAAATCATCTGCATTCGATATCCCGCACTGGCTGAATAGAAGGTATATGAGTTCGCTCATGTTCATCCTAGTGTATGGGTTGGGATAGGCGATCACGGCGGTTATCACAGTTATGAGCAAGACTTCGGTCACCGGATACTGACCCAGTTTTGAGTATTTGCGGTAGCGGCACCATTTCAAGTTGCCTTTGATAAAAATAGTGGCGATCACACCCTAGAAAACAAATAACGACGATGTCATATCTGGCAACAAGTGACAATTAAGATATCGGACATTTATGATAACAAACGTCATTACTTAAGTCGGTATGACGTCACGACAAAGTTGTTAATTTTCTGTTTGTCAAAAAGGAAACAAATTTATTGCTTTAAGTACTTAAGCAAGGAGGTTGCTTTTCGAAGCAATCTCCTTAATTGTCTGAAACCCTTTGGAGTCCCATACAATTACTTACTCCAATAATTCCTAAGCCAATAAACGGTATCAGTTCAAAGAATATCCACGGCTTATTGTACTCTACGTAGAATAACACGGAGTGTTCGTTACCAAAAGGATTGATATATCGAAGAATGAAGGCGGCTATGAGGGCGCAAAAGAACGATCTCCACAGCGTCTTCAGCGGAAAATAGTAACTCACCTGAAAATCGACCAGATTAACAAAGAAAAAATGCCGGCGGTTAAAAGTAAGCGATCACCGGATTGCTGGGAAATTGTTTTACTGAGAAAATTAAATGATACATCGCAGCGCTATCTGGTAACTATACGGTGATCGCCTACCGTTAAAATCACGTACTTCCTCTAAACTGAAGAGAACGCCACCGATCGGCGCTCCGAAAGCCACCGAGACTCCCGCCGCCGCAGCTGCCGACAAAATCTCACGTTTTTTCGCTTCGTTTCTTCCGTACTTTGGAAATAAATACGATAAAATGTTACCTATAATAGGCATTAAGTACATTTGTCTGGATATAGGCTACTATACATATGAAAAATGTAATAAATACAATGATTTCGACGACAATAACGTAGGCTGTGTCAGTTCGAAAATTGGAAATTAAAGTTTGGACTATGCCTTTATGACGCCTTGTGTATGCTAGGCGATTTGGTCGTTTCCCGAAAAATTCACTGCGAAAATATCTCACTAGAATTTGAGCAAAATATTTTAATTAACTTACATCCGCAGACTAAGACTCAGTACTGAATGTGCTCGTTATATCCAAGTACGTTGTATCCGAACTCAAATTGTATCACGTTTAATGAATAATTTTTCCTAACATTAAAAATAATCCGTTAAAACCGGATGTACGTTGTAAGCTACACCCGTTATAGGCGGATCCGACTGTATTTCCGATGTAATTAATTGTAGTCCTGTACAAATCTAAATTTTCAAGTACAATCATCGAACTAGCACATCCTACAAATTCCAAAGCGCACTACTATTATTAATAACATTCCGAACTTACCTATACAACAAGCTATATGCACCATGGGACCTTCTTTGCCCAAAGTGAGTCCGGCGGACACGGACAATATGAGACCGACCGATTTTATTATCAGCGTCCATTTGCCCAGGTAGCCGCGGATTATGAAGCCGCTCAATATAGTTTTAATCTAGAAATATAACGCATAACGAAAGTTAATAAAAATCCGATCACCGATTCTCTATTTTATTCTTACCTCGGGAATACCAGACCCGCACGCATAGGGTGCGAACATGCGCACTAGAGAGGCGGAGAGGGCGGCAAAGAGTAGAGCACACATAATAAAGAAGAGGTACGATATTATATAGGCCCCCGCTCCGGTTCGCGACTGTCCTAAGACTTCGGACCATGTAAGCCACTGAAATGAGAAGTAAATGGTAAGTAAAAATTGTTCATTGGTTTTCGTGAACGCAATGTTTCTTCCTTTTTGAGTCTTTTTCATTTTTACTTGGTCTAATTTACAAAGTGAGCGTAGTCTAAAAAGTTTCAAACCACAACATGAAGATGGCCGTTCCAATGCTCGCGAAAGTAATGGAGACTTTTTTTTTTGGGATAGTCATGGACTATTGACCCATACTTCAATGCTTGCTTCTGTGTTAGAATGGAAACTTTTCGGATTATTCTCCAAATGAAATGGCTATTTCTTACCTGTGAACAATTCCCAGTATCGAAAGTGGTTTCTTCCGACGACCAACAACACTGTTCCTTATTCAACCAGAACGCTTGAGGGCAAATACCGAACTTCAAATCTGTCATCCAACTGGCGCCGATATCGATGACGCCTGCCACGACGCCCGTGAACAAACCGACCAGCAAAACGCACAGCCACCCCGACCAAGCGTCGTGAGCGCCCTCTATTAGACTCCATAGCGAGTCCTGCTTCTTTTTGATGATGTATCGATGGCGCATACGATCCCTAGCGATATCTCGTTGCCAGTCGATCGTGTGAAAGTCTTCATACTGTCCGATGCCGGGGATGTCGGCTGTTTCTAAATAGAATCAGATAAAAATCATTAAATGGAAAAGAAAGATTGTAGAGAAGGAAGGAAAAATATTTACCATGTACGCCTGCAGACGAGGACGAGTCTAAAATAAGAAACAAATTATATAATTACTTAAACATTTATTTTATATTTATGATAATCATTGAGAAGGTCAGTGGCGGCCCTAGATCATTTTTGAGGTGGCGCAATATTCCTTGGTCGCGCCCCCACATTAAATTAGTGGTTTATGTGGCCGTTTATGTGCGATTAAGTACCATCCAGACAGACAATGGTACCTACCCAGCTCTGAGCAATATTTGTTTTTATTTTGGCGCTTCCATCTGGGTAGGCGCCCGGCGTTGTCGCACTATTGACATTACCCTAGAACCGCCGCTGAAGAAAGTTGTTAAAGTTGTTGTGAAAGTTAATAAGAAGAGGTCATCCGTCTAAAAGTTTGTTGAATATTTATAAACCGAGCAATATACAGGATGAGTAATCTTTGCCAGTCCAAAAGTCTCTGCGTTTGTGAATAGATTTTTTCTAGTCATGTTTGGGTGGATTCAAATTATATTGAAACTTACAGGATGTCTCATATGTTCCTGACTGCACGAAGTTGTGTTTTTGAGTGTTCTTTGACGCGTCCTTCAAATTTTTGCTAATATCTGCTCTATTCATATACCTTTTGCTTTTCTGTGATCTTTCGAAAAAAAGGACCAAAAGCAAAATTTAAAAGAAACTCAAGCTGTAGAATAGCTTGGCCACTTGGGAGTTTCTGTGACAACGCTAACACTTAAAAAATCAAGGTTAGAAAAACATAGGTATCTATTAAATTAATAATACAAAATGTTTCGTCCCGGTTAAAGTGAACCACTCTGTATATAGTGAAAATTTTAAACCATAAAGATGGACATTCTTGTATTATTTTTTACTGAAACTTACAATTAGTATTTGCATCTTCATCGTCGTGATGATTTCTAACATTCCTTTCGCCTTGGCCAGATGCCGTCGTGATATCTATCATATCGTCCTCAACGGCGTACGCATGAGATCCTCCTCGGGCTCCGTTGCTGAACTACAAAAGAACCAGCAAAAAAATAGAGCGTTTTAACACCGAAACATTCGAAAGAACATCGTTATCGCGAAAATTGTACGCAAAATACAATAGAAACAATACCTACGGAATTTACTTAATGCGTTTAGATGAAAAGGCAAAAATATACGCGACGAACAAGTGTCGAAACGGACGAGGCTAGCATGCGCGGATACTAAAAAATCGATAAGTTTTATTAGTTGCTTTAAGTTTTTAAATCGGCGTTGACAAATAAATAGAATCCATACCGGCTTGTGGCGTTGTGTGCAATAGCTGCAGCACCTATTGTTCGATATTTTAGAAAGGAGGAAAAAGCCAAACGTTAAAAATAAAAAAAGGTAAATTATTTTTGTATACAAGGTATGACGCAAAAAGTTAAGCTCTATATACAAATAAGACCAGAACAAGAATAAAAAGAATGAGATGAAAGGGAAGAAATAAAGGCAATAAGAGACAAGAATAATCAATTACGTACAGAAACAAAAGAAATATTAGAACACTATGAAGAGAATAGAAGAAAACAAAAATAGAAGGTCGCGAATTCTTCAAATTTATTTAATGTCGTAATTATAGCTTAAATATTCCGCGGCTTCCTATTTATTCTGTGGTGATCATTCCGAAATGAATTACGGGCTTTGTACCTTATATTTACGTTTAATAGGTTGAGATTAAATATTTGGGCCGCGGTGAAAGCGCAACCGTTGTTGCTATAGCAACAGTACGACACCCGGTCAAGCAACCAATTACAGCCCCGCCACTGTACCAGCGTTTAGGCTGCACGATTTCCGCGGCCAGTCTGATTTTAGCTAGGAGAGCGAGTGCAAAGTAACAAAGTTCTAGTAACATAAAGAATGTTTTATATTTAATATAAATAAGGATGGGTAGAGTTAAGGCACGCATTAGAAATAAATATCCTTGTGCACATTATGTTCACATGTTTACCATAAACAACTTATATAAACAATTATACTCAATATTAGAAAAACAACTAAAAGAATATGTAGGCCAAATTAGAAACAGAACAAAATAAACGAATGATAATATGTAATAAAGAACACATCAGAAAATGCCTAGAAATAGAATAATACTAAAATAGCTTTCTCATGATATTGGAGAAATCATTTCTTGGCGTCCTCTAGTGCCAAGAAACACATGCCTGCCGTTTAGAAACTATTTCCCAAGCTATTCTTCGAGCAGTTCTTTCACTGTTACCGCGAGATGGCGCGTTTATGTCACTATTAGACCATGAAACTTGCAAGATTTTCGTAGTTTACAGTATTGCCCTCCCTTTTTTTCTAAATCCTTTCGTAATAGAAAAAGACCATCTCTATCTCACTCCATATACACTACACAAGTTGTCCACTGTCGTCTCTTTTCCTCGTATAAATGTACATGCATTCCATCAATTCATTTCCATTTGTCCATGTCTGTATATTTCAGACTTTATAATCGTGCCCCCTTGGTGCTGTGGCCAGTAATGGGGCACGATCACCACAAATTTTTGGATCTTCATCACAGTCAGCAAACATGTCTCTAAAATGCAATTTCTTATGTCTCTTCTGTCAAATTATACTTCAAATTCTCTTCCTCACGAACTTCCTCATCACTGGTTCCATTGGTTCTTCGAGAAGGAATATACAATCCTATATGTCTTCCCATTCGATTTTCTTGTCGACTAACCAATGTTTTTTCATTCGACCAGCCCATGTTGCCCAGAAGCCAAAGAAAGGCGCAGATCAATGGCGGTATTTTTGGACACCTATTAGAAAAGCACCACGATTGGAAGAATGTGTGAAGGGAATTTCGTTCACGTTAACTTCAAAACAATTAAAAATCGAATAACAACATTTGAGCTGTTTTGAAT
Source organism: Oryctes borbonicus (assembly GCA_902654985.2). NCBI lineage: Eukaryota > Metazoa > Arthropoda > Insecta > Coleoptera > Scarabaeidae > Oryctes > Oryctes borbonicus. Next base: position 3,599,572 of record LR736870.1, read on the forward strand.
TGGTTTTACATGTAGAACATTGCAACTTGGTGCGTTCCCACCGGTCCGCCCTGTATTTTTATATGTTGTGCATAAGTTGGGAATAGTTTCTATTTGAAGTATTTTCCTCTAAATTGCCCGGGGAAGAATATATCGTCCAATAGTTGAGTGTAGGCTTTCACGACCGTAATCCATAGTAGAAATGTCTTTCGGGTGAAGATTTCTAAAGACAGTTTTTAGAAATCCGAAGAAGCTGACACCATGGTCAGCGAAACGTCAAGTAAAATATTAACTACACGACATCACCCGAAAGACATTTCTACTAATATATCGTCCACTCACGCTGTTGGTAGACGCGCTATATATGTTCAGAATAATGCGATGTAATACAACAACTTGTATTTGCAATGAGAACATTTTCATAAATAAATCATATAATTTACGTTATTCTATTGTACAGCGCTACGTATTCACAATGAAAAAAAGAGATACAAAAACAAACGTACAGTATAATGTGCATAGTTACCTACATCCATTTCACACTAACTAATCACTAAAACGCCGAAAGGAGATCAACAACAATTTTTTATAAAGGACACTGAACTTCTAAAGTATGTACATTATTTCACTCCATACGTAACTCTTTCCATTTAAACTGAATGACGAGAAACTAGCCTGTTTATCTTCTCCGGGTTTATGTGGATAAATAATTTACAATTATTGCGAATAAAATTCGTACCGGTTGTGTATCACAGTTATCAACGAATCGTAGCGTCGTAACCTGCGGATCTATCAAGTAAAAAGAATGCAAATCGATAAACAATCGATAGAAGATACTAATAGTGTATAGATTAGATAAATGCAATGCGTCACGATATACGATCCATCTATTCAGTACTTCAACGATACAAAAAAAAAACAACAAATAAATAAAACAAATAAAAGAAAAATGCAAAAATGCAGGATATCAAGATTACTCATAGTTACAAGCAAAATGCTGATAACAATCTAGCTGCGCATGAGAAAATTAAGATGTATTCATGTTATGGTTTTTCTGCTGCTTTTGATTTGATTTCGATTGGCAACTTAATAACCTTGAATTTAAATACCATCACATATTCTTAAATCAAAGTTCTGGTAGGTATAAATTATTCAGACCAAAAAACCCATTGGCAATAGTACCAACTCGTACCAAATTATAATGCAATTAAGCAAGATATGAGTCATTCTCTGTTATCTTTCCTAGAAAAACCATCCACTTGAAATGCTAAAACTTATTTTTTTTTTTGAGAAAATATCGATTTTGATTATTTCACAAAAGTAACATTTTAACCCATAACAAAATATAAATATATTTCACGAAAAAAAAAAAGTTTAATTCGTACAAACAAGCGCGATTCAAAATCTTCCAGTTTCGTTCCGATAGCTTCAGTTTAGATTTGAATCTTGAACACAGAAGCGTCATGAAATTTCTGTCGAAAGAAAACACCGGCCCCAAGAATACCCCCGAGAGAACGTGAATTGAGAAAATAGTTCGTCCTATTTGCAAATCAAATGTTGGCGCAAGCTGTTCAAATCGGGCACGGAATCCATTCCTGATGATACAAACCTTTAGCAGCACGAACTGAAGAAATCATGAACAAAGTTGAAGACTTAGTGTTAACTGACCGCCGAGTACAAATTTCAGATATTGCTAGAAAAATAGGAATACCAGAAACGAAGATTTGGGAATGGGCAAAGTGTCCTGGGTGTACCACTGGAACCCTCGCACGATACAAGAGTCCATTCACGAGGACTCTCTACCAGCCGGGAAGGCGAGGATGGAATTTTCTGCGGGGAAAGTGATGCTACAATTTTCTGCGAAGCGAAGGAGCTTTTCTTGGTCTTAAAGTATATGCCAAAAGGGAGGACAATAAGGGGGGAATAGCTACAAAGGGACAATTGGAAACTAAAAAGGATCCTACAATTATGCTTCTGCACTACAACTGCATAAAACACGAATTGTTTAAGCTGTAGATAACAAATGCGGCTTTGAGAAATTACTACATCCATCTTACAATTCTTCTTCTAAATTAAGCGACTGCCACCTAGCGAAACGTTTAAAAACGTTTTAACTTAGGATTAGGGATTAGGATAGCATAGAACAAGCAACTAATAGAAGCGCCACTTTTAAGGAACTATCTAAACAACGCTTTCAGAGCTATCTGACTGCCGGATGTGGGATGAGATAACTATGTTAGTGAATTCATATTATTCATATGGATACCAATAAACAATTGAAAATGTTTATTGATATCCATGAGCGTAACCCAAGGGGGGCAGTGGATATGCCCCCCCTTAAATCTCTCAAATAATTTCACTTTTCAATTCTTGCAAGCGCCTCCTCCGGTCATACAAAAGTCTTCAGAATATAAATTCTAATTGACCTCCCTCCTCCCCCCTTCTCCTGACCAAATTCATATAGAATTATAGATGTTGCAGTATATTTAAACGAGTCTGTATATTGCATCAAAAGTAATGAATCATTCATGCTTGTAATTCTGTTAATTTTATTTACCTTCTCTACAGTTATTTTGATTGTTTTACAAATACAATTTTAATTGTTCAATTAAAGTCAATATAAAATCATACCCTGTCAGAATTAAATGATAGGAATGCAATTCAATACCAGCGAATAAACTACACTATTTGCAAAAAATTAGATAATAAATGTTATCATTTTACGATACTACAATGAGCAATATACACTTTATCTTAATACGCAGCCTGGGAAATTAATAAAATATTGTAGTTTAATCTAAGTTATAACATGATAAGTGTTTTCTAATCATTTATTGTCTCGAATTATTCTAAATATCAGCGCCGTATTTCTAGACAATTTGTTGACATAGTTTCACTTACGAACTGCATGCATGGCACTATTTCAATTATTGCGTAATCTATCTTACATTATGCTATATTTACCATTATCGTCATAAATGAAATTTGAAGCATTCTCTTACGAAATGTAACAACTTATCGAATTTGGTTAGTATACAATTTAAAATTGCGATTTCTATTTCCGTTATTGTTTTCAATCAAATACTAGCCATTCGAGTTCGGGGAATTAGTAGCAAATCATCTTCGAAATTGACCTATTGCAATTTCTTCTAAACGGTAAGGCATGGAGATTATTATTGTTATAATTAATTGGCACAATTTGGAAACCATTTATACGCATCTATTACAAAGAAAATCGGAAATACCTTCATATCTACTGAGTGGTACGTGGGTGAGTGTGGTGAGATGTTGGAATCCTTCCGCAATTGTGATTTCTCCATAATTCAGCTGAAAATCTGGAAAAACACGATCGCCTAAGTAACACATCGTACACTGGCACGTCTGTTGGAGATTAGTACTGTAAACGCGCGCAAAATAGATCCATAAATAACTTAAAGTAGATTTACCATTGTACGGTGAGACGTGCGGACGTGATTTTATAAATAAATATCGACGATATATATGAAAATATCTTTTACGTATGCGTTATTGTTTTTGCAAATTATATTCATTTCACTCTCTCTTTATACTCCCACCAGATGTGTCTCGCTATTAACTGTCACTGTCAATCCGGATTGCAGATACCTGTAATACAATCATTTAGTGACATCTATCGATGGTAACACCAATTAGAAGATCTTGCTTGTAATAATTCGTGTTATCGCGAGAAGGGGCCCAGATAACTGAGACAGTAGGATTCTGCAACATAGTTCGACTTCGAACGGGAACAGGTAGTTTCACTGATTCTGTTGCAGAACCCCCCTTATTTTTTTAATATTTCAGATATTTATTTTTTTTTGTATAACGCCGAGGCCACGCGAGTATATTTATATCCATTGTACGTATGTATACTTACATAGCAAACAACACTCAAGTATCGACACTCTCTGCACCATGCAAGCTTAATTAATCCGGGACGGCCATTTCGAGGAAGCGTGGGATCCTTATTGTCAACCGTACGACCCCAAGTAAGTGAGAAACCTCTGCCTGTTCTGTAACTACTTTCGAGAAAAATATTATTTACAAGTACCTACTTTTACCACCTACATACCCTAAAACTAAGATATGCGAAAAGATACGGAAAGATAGACGGAAGGGTGAAACATAAAACATGTGCAGTCTTACCCCAATAAATCAAATAGAACTCAATACGACAACGGTTCGTTCTCTCTATTCATTGCTTTTTACGTAAATACATTCGCGAAGTTACTTTCTTAATCAATTTCAAGTTTTCTAATTTAATATTACGTCCGGTTTCGTTTATGTGCTTGACACTTGACGATTCAAATCTACCGAATCGATAAGAACTGATGTGTTCCTTGAATCGGGTGCTTATTGCTCTTTTCGTTTGACCGATGCAGACCTTCCCCCGTGTTCGGTTTATCTTTCGGATTGCCAAGAAGGCTTTTAAGTGCATTTCGCGAACTGAAACCTTTCGATATGTTGTGAAAGGGGAGTTTCACGGTTAGTTTCTACCGGAACTGAGACCGCGGAGTTTCTCGCATAATGCCTATGTTGGACTCTCTTAAGCATGCGATCGACATCTATAGAAGAGTAACCATTGCAAATACCTACGTTTTTTTATGAATATAAGTTCTTTGTTGTACCTACTTATACTTCAAGGGAATTTAACTAATATATTAACTAAGAAACTAATCCCGGCCATTTTGTGTCGTCCACAGTCGGTAGGTAGAACGGGTCATAATGTATCTATTAGTGTTTTTTTCCTACTTATAGATAATGATAGATAGCAAGGACTGTGGCGTAGTATGGTAAACAACACATAAGTATCGGCAACCT
>LR736870.1:3614389-3658627 GCA_902654985.2 Oryctes borbonicus
ATTTTATTAAGTGAATTTTATTGCTTTGGTGTGAGGTGTGCTGGGAAGAAAGTAGGATGAATCGTATTTCCTTACCCAATGTCTTAGATAAACGTCACAACTTTTTCGGCTTTTACGTGGAAATTGTGTTGCATAAGTGCATGTATGTGAAAGCCATTTATCCCGGATCTCGAAGTGAAGTCGATCACTAGAGATGACCAAGGCAGGTGAAATTATTACTTTTTTGCAGCGACTCGACGGACTCGTGTTTTGTCGACTCTCGGAGAAGCCAGTAGGCAACACGAACCCTTTCGTGTGAGACGAATAGACACGAGTCTGTCTAGTCGCTGCAAAAAAGTAATAATTTCACCTGCCTTGGTCATTTCTATCGATCATATTTTAACCAAATATCTCATCTTGTGCCTCTGATCCAGTGACCAATAGATACTGCAAATTCTGTTTTTAATCGAATTCGTTGGTGCTTACGATTAAATCAAACGAGATTTTCAATTCTAGAAGAATGTTATTTTGAATTAATTTACACTTAACAATTATTATAAATACACTCATTTTACATATATTCTAATTTGTATTATCTTTAATTTTTCTTTTATTTTAAAATTTCTCATGTACTATTTTAACATGTGTTTTACTCACTATAAAGCTAAATGAAGAATATTTACATCACTCTCTTTGTCGTACACGTGCTCGATTTCTCGGAAACGAATGTACGGAGATTCTTTCGTGGTTTAAATGTTTAAAGCAAACCAACACTGAGGTTTTAGTCTATTTTGAAGGACTAGGTTTTTTCAGCATTTGACGTACCTGGCGAAAAACAAAAATCCCCTAGGTTTCCATTTACGAGAATTGATAATATCGGAGACTATACATGATTGCAATATTTGTTTTTAAAAGTTGGTCACGGTAATTAATGAATAATAGCGACAACTTCATAGCAAATGATACTGCCAACTTTACTTCAAAAAAGTCACAAGCATTTGTAGTCGTGCGATTCGTGCACGAATCAACGTACTATAGAACTATAAAAACCATCTCTATCTAAAAGAGAACATCTATTACAATACAATACATTAAAAATATCTTAGCGAAGACGTTTTTTATATGTTCCATATAATTTAACATTTATAACTAAATATATAGATCGGTTTTTCTTTTAAAATCTCTCTCTAATATCAAAAATACAGCTCTCTGTCTTTCTATCGCAAAAAAATAAGTATATCATCGTACATAGTCGTTTATTACAATAATTGAAATATTTTCTAATTAGAATACTTTTTCTCCTTTGATATGAGTTAATTTATTATTATTTATTAAGTTATGTTGAAAAAAAAAAGATTTTTACATCGAATATAAAAGTGACTAGGAAAATTCATCTAACATACACATATGTATAAGAATTACGTTACGTGGATCATTTAGAAAGTTCTTGAGAATAAAATCTAATTGGCTACAATCGTTTGTTTTCAAACTGTAAAATATCGAGGCTATATTGTAAAGAAAATACTGTCAGACGCATCCTAAAATATATTACGGCGAACTTTCCAAACTACCCACGTATTATTGTTACCCCTTTTTATTAATTACTGAATTTTTTATTCAAACAGGTGCTCAATACCACGATTTTCTCGCGTTCTAAACAAATAAATCGTCCTTTTTCGTATCTATTCATGGCGTTTTTTCCAAATCCTCGTTAGGAGGTTTTACTGTCGATGAAGAAGGAATCTGCTCTAAGGGGGTTATCGGCCGAGAGCTGCCGTAGACCCTATCGCCGTTCTGTAGGTTGTTGTGTTGATTTAAATCGTACGCGAGCCGTTCGTTTTCCGACCTCAACTCTTGCAGTTTTGCGCGTAATTCTTCGATTTTCGACGTCAACTTGCTGATCTGTCGTTCTTGAATTGTTTGATCGAAGTAAGTCGTCGGTTCGAGCTGTAGCGATTTCGTAGAGATATTTTCGTTCAAGGTGGCGCTGTTGTCGTTCAGAGTGGGTTGCAGGAAGATTTGATGCTGGTAGGGGTATGGCTGTTGATCACGGTAGCTGGTAGTAATTTGTTGAGCAATTTCCGGATTATATTCTCCTTGGCCTATCGGCACAAAAATATCCTCCTCGGAGGGTATACTGACGTCAAAATTCGGGGGTTGTGGCTGATCGCCTTGGATCTGGTTCTGTTGATCGTTTGCATCGTGAATTGTTTGATCTACCGCGGATTTTTTTACTTGATTCGAAATATCAGGAACGGGATTGTAGGGAACATTGTAAAGGGGATTAATATCAACCGGCTCGCTAATGTGGGGAAGGTTAGCCGGGAATAGAGGTGGTAAAGGACTCGTTGCTTCCGGTACTATGTATCCCAGGAAGTTGTTCCTTTTCGTAGTTACCGGTTGTTCGCTTAACGTCGGGCAATTAGCGACTCCCGATATTTTAGTATGGTTAATTTCCATTACGGATAATATTTCCGGTAAAGCAGAATCGCAAAGAATTGGATTATCTGAAGCGGTAACCAAAAATGAACAATCATTTATTAAAAAAAAAAGATCGTTTCCTACCTTGTAAATCGATTTTTAATACACCCCAAACATCGGAGTGGATGCCATCATGCACCCTGCAATGCGTCTTGCTAACTAAATCTCTTCCAAGCGCAATGATGTGGTTATGGGATAAATCTGCCCAGCAAAGTACGGGTAAACCATGGAAATCTTTATCCAAGATGGTGAGGTTATTATAGGAGGCCAGTAATTCTTGTAAAGCTGGTAGGAATGTCTAGAAGAACGGATATCATTTAATTTTTAAATTAAATGAAATCCAGAATATGAGTATGTTTACCTTGCTAGTTTCCTCGAGAGTTAAGAGATGATTGTGCGATATATCCAGCATATTTAATCGATCTAAGCCGATCAAGTCGTCCGGTTGGATCTTCGTTAATCTGTTGTAGCTGACGTCCAACCTTACCAGATTTCGAAATCCCGACACTGAGCCGTTTAACGAATAAATGTCGTTGTGATCCATTCGCAGTTGTCTCAAATTCGATTCCCAATCTATTACATTCTGCAATTATACGGGAAAAAAACAGTTGTTAATAATAAGCGATCAAGTAGATGGTGATGCTTACTGTTGTAAAACCTGTTAAATGGCAAATTTTATTGTGCGATATATCCAAAACCGTCAATCTTGTAACGCCTCTGATTTCCTCGAAGGAGAATTTCGTCATCAAATTATGAGTAACGTTCAACACGGTCAAATTCACCAACGGCCTTACGGAATTGTTCAGAGAAGTTAGATTATTGAACGCGAGGTTTATGCTTTGTAATTCTGATGCTCCGGCGAAGTCGTCTTCTTGCAGCTAAAATGAATATTAGTTCTTTTTATCAAATATTAACCTGCTTATTGTGCACATCTTAATGGGAAATGTATTTATTCAAAGCAAGCTAAATAAATAGCAATTATCGGTTGAGATAAGATTCGAACCGTTAACTGTGTGACGCAACTAGTTTCTCTATCTCTGAATTAATCGAAACATTTAAAGACAAGAATGTTGCTATTGACAAAGATGTAAATTCTTCCTTACCCTGTAATTCGATTCAAACAGAGAGAGAAAGCAAGCGCGTACGCAAAGGACTATATTTGATTATAAATTCAAGAATGTTTTCGTACCATCACGAGTTGATTGTTCTCCAATTGTACGCGCTGCAGATTCCTCAGCTTCGACAGCATGCCGTCGAGCGTGATCAGATTGTTGTTGTGGAAGAAGAGCGTCTCCAAGCTGGTGAGGCACTTGAAGTCCTGCGGCAATTTTTCGATGTAATTATCTGACGTGTGTATCATTTTCAAGCGGTGACCATTTTTGGGAAGTTGATTCTCCAGCGAGGTCAGTTCGTTGGAATTGATAAACAGCCACGCTAGTTCGGTAAGATGGCACAAGGTGCCGTTCAAATCGCGCAACTTATTCCTGCCCAAATGCAGCCGCTTCACCGTCGACGGGATGCTGTTCGTGTCCATCTCTTGCAGAGCGTTGCCTGGTAATACGAGCGTGTGAAGGGCTTCGAAACCCTAGAAATTAACGGATTAAAGAATATACATTGCTTAAAATCTGGGACTTTCACGGCCGCGGTCAGTTAAGACTAAACGTGTTCCGGGTTTGAACCGTCTCAAACTCTTTCATCGTTTTGCTTACTTACTTTCAAGTCGTCCTCTCGCAAAGATCGAACTTGTAGGCGTCCCAAGTCTAACGTTGCGATTTGGGGCATTTTTTCTATGGTTTGCGTTGGTATGTATGGGATTGGGTTGTCCGATAAGCTAAGGTATGTAACTTGCGATAAACCAGAAAATGAGTACGGTTTAACATCCCTGAAAAAAATTAAAAATATTAGAGGTACTAAGCTGCTATAGAAGGAATAGAAGATTTAGTTAGCATCTGCGCATCTTTTCATACGTCACGTCGATTTCTTTACGCAAAATAATTGGTAAGGTTGTTTTCCATCAGAAATGTGTGGGTGAATATTAAGCACCCTCGGTACTAAAATCTAGATGTCTAGTGATTTTTTGTCACGTGACTACAGACGATGTAGATCAATTGATGGTAAACGAACGACCAAATGTTAAATTAATAACTTAATTTTTTTTTGGTAGTTTTTGACTGCATCCATAGCTCTTTTTTTAATCTTTAATTTTTTTTTTTTTGAAAATGAGCATCAACGAAGCCATTCTGATAGCGGTAATATTTTTTGATAACAGTATTGATGAAGATGAAGCAGAAAACTGTTCAGAAGAGATTGCATCTTGCCCTACACTGGCGATTGAAGGAACATTCTAGGTTATCGCCGCACTCATCGGCATAGAAACAACAAATATCATAACATTACTTCGAGATTAATCTGTTTGGTCGGCCAAGAACATTCGAGCGAATCAAGCTCTAGCTGACGTGTGTAGCTGTTATTACCATTAATCTGAGCGGTCTGACTTGAAGTACCGAATGCACCTACCATAACGTCGCAGGTTTTGGTGGTCGTGGAAAAATCACAATTTAATTTTTTTTGTTAACGCAATTGCCTTCAAAGAGATTTCAGTTTAATTTTTGTTCAATGTTTGTACGAGGATAAGGTCTTAAGTTTTGAGATTTGCCATTCTCGAAGAAATTTGGCATTTCGACAGCACAGAAATCAGTCGAGTAATTTGTTCACAGCGAGAGCTTAAGAAAAAGCATTTTTTAAAAGAAATTTGGACATTTCACGTGAAAGTTTTCGTTAGCTTACAGTAATGAAACACCATCAGAAAACACTGTTTACAACTGGTTTGCCGAATTTCACAAATATCAAACAAAAGATCCCTGGACAGCGATTTTTATTACCTCAAGAAACTGGTGAAGTCCTCACAACCACATTTAGGAGATACCACCATCAGAAGGGAAAAAGTATTTCTGAAATTGGTTTTAACGCAATCTTAATGGCGAATAAGTTAAACAGCAATAAAACTATTTGTGCCAAAAAAATTATTCTTTCGTGGTATTGATGGTAACATGCCAACAACAATAAACAATTATGATTGGATTTCAATTATGAAGTTATGGACATATTATTAAAGACTTTATTATGTACTGTCAAAATTTATCAAATTAAACCTGACAATCTAATCCGCATATTATTTAACTTAATGAAACTAGTGATATTTATACATTTGTGCAGATAAGAATTCTCGAATCGAGTACTTGTTTATTCAACTGCCCTGCCACCACCCCAATCCCACAATATCCATTATCTCCTCAATTAATATCGGTAAGGAATGCGTTTTTTTCAACGGTGAGATTTAATATTTTATCACGAGTGAAAGGCCAGAAATTCAATATCTACATTGGAATGTATTTATCTTTTTAGGATAAAGTTTTCCATCAGCAATGGTCGTTAAGGTTAAGCGGCCAAGATCGTATACAGCGCCGAAAAAATTACTGAGGATATCATCTTGCTTTATCTGTTGTTCTGATGCCTTTCTCTTCATCGATTCGACCTTAACAAGAGAGCATTGTAAACTATGTAATGTCGAAATAAACGCACTAAATATAAGAAAAATTTAGGAAAGAAAGAAAATTAGCCATAATCACTGTCAAATTAAATTTAGGTAGTAGTTCATGGAAGTATGGGTGTTTGTTTTTTCTTGTTTAGATAAAAACAAAATTAGTATGAAATCAGGCACCGTTTGTACGTGTAGTGTATGTAATAAATACGTTCATTCATTTATTCGTTCGTTGCGGAAGACCATAAAAATCTAATTGGTCATGATTGAACAAATGAACGGCCAGCTCCGTACACCTAGAAATAATATTCAATTGGTGACCGTGCGGTCAATGAAGAATCAATTTATCATAGTTGACCCGTTCGAACCAATATAGGTCTTGGTCAATCTATTCACCATTTATAAACGACTCTACCATCATAGGTATTGTTCGACGTCACCATATATAACGGTATATAAATGACTTTTTAGAAAAAAATCTAAATAATAAGATAAATATGAAACTCAGCTCAGTAAAAAAGTACAATGATTAGCACAAACAGTGTTGCCAAGGTACAAGGTGTTATTGTTCCCTAACTAATTACCACATTTTTCCAAATTTCCCCAAATGGTCGACTGATTTAAGTGAACGAATATGATTCTATTGATCAGTTAGTTCTTCAAGACTGAGGAGAGGATTTTTTTAATTTAATAACGGACCAGACAGCTTTAGGGTTAATAGTAGATTGTAAGATTAAATTGTTGTTAAACTCAGTGGTTTTATTCTGAACATTTTGCGTAGACAAATCAATCATAAAATCATCAATTTGCCACTTTAAATGGTTCAACCTGTACAGTTTTCAATAAAACTTGTAAATCCACGCTACGGAACATCCTGTACATATAGCATGCGAAGAAATTTTATTTAGCCGCAATAAAACGTAATTACGTTGTCGTTACGTTTCGACCGCTCATAAGCCACATTCAACCGGCAATAAATTACGACGGACGGTGATTACAACCACGGTCGATCCGGCGAAACGGCGCGAGATATAATGCGACGATGCGATGTAATCGATGGTCGATGGTAGCAGCGACAGGTCCATTTCGCCGTTGCGTTACGCTTCAGCATCCAACGCACGTAGCCCCTTTAGATGGCTAAATATTGGCTATCCACCGTATGTCTAATAGGTAGCTGGCGCCAATATATCCCGTGGTCTGGAAACCTACTGGACTCGAGCGCAAGACCGCGATCATATTCTGATTATTATTAATACGTTCGGGTCGCGTGTTGCGGTTTCTGCATGTTTAATGCATGTATGCAATATTAGGATGTTTCATGTCGAGCTTGTCAGCGCATTTCCCGATGGCGGTTTGCTTTAATTATATCTGCTTTAATCGTGCCGGGGTAAATGGGATAAATGACCAGTTAATTTTAATTTTAAAACAGGAAAATTGTGTCTAAAAATGATTCGGGGTTGATTTGAATTTCGAATTAGGAATGATGGTGTTTATGGGATTGATTAGTCGCCACAACAGAAACAAGCAGCAATAGCTGGTTTCAGTTTACATTAAATCATAGATGATATTATAATTACCAACTTAATAATAGCTGTATGGTTTGGATTTAACTGATTTTGTGGCACTGACAATGCATTCAGACTAAATTACAAAGAAGAATATGATAAAAAATATTAACGGAACAAATACTGCTAAAGGCATGCTACTTCCACAGCGCTGGCAATGAGTTGCTAATAATGTTTGTGCCTGTATTGAAGAACAGTAGTAGTTTCACATTATTATGTTGGTAAATAAATATTTGCTACTATTGAAGTTCCAACCCTCGCTTGTTTGCAAAATTAAATTATCTCAGTGTGCTGTTGCGCTTCAGACTCAAGTTTCCAAAAGAATTTAACACTTCGTCGTGCTACCTGAACTGCAACAAGTATTACAGTACAATCAAGAGTCATCAGTAAATATGGCGTGAACTATGCCTACGTTATTAATAGTTATTATATTTTCTATCCCTATGCGATGCCTATGCATTTAGATATGTCTGGTCCTTATATTTTAGTTTTTAAAATTGGTAGAATGTCTAATTCCGGTCTGATCTTCACTGATGCTTTTTACCAGCATCAGTACCTAAGCCTGCTTGCACATGATCGGTGAAAGCGCCGAACGAAAGAAATTCAGAGAGAAACTATGTAATATACCCAAATTTATAATGGTTTACATATGCGAAGCAGTTTTCCCGAGTGTAAAGCACGCCTATTACAGCTCTTCTCGACATTTTTCGGTACATGTGTCCGTTCTCTTCTCTCAGTGAAGGTACGTTGTGCCACACTTGACCATTCTATTCTTCCGTATCTGTAGCACCTAATGTGCTCAGCGAATCTCTTTTCCTTTGACCAATATAGGCTTTATCACAGTCACTACACGCAATTTTAGAAAATCTCGACGTTTCCCTCGTGTCCAGTTTATCTTTCGGATTGACAAGACGGTGTTTGAGGGTACTTCGCGAACTGAAACACACATTCATATCTTGGCCATTAAAAAATTGTACTAATACGATGCTGCGTTGGAAAGGGAAGAAGTTTCACAAAGTTCTTATGAAGCGCAAAATATAAGCAATGGCTCACCGTTTCTTCAAGAACTTAAAGGGATTTAATGGGGAAAATCATCATTTTCACAATTTATGGGATATTAAAGTATTTAATCCCTATCGTTTGCTTATAATTGTTACAAAACTTGCATCAAAAACGAAGAAAATAAAAAGGTACAAGAGCGGGAATGAAAGTGAAGAAACATCTTGAACCTGGTGGGACCTAACCCTGGGGCCGAAAGAACCTTTAAGATTAAAAAAGGCAATTGTAATGTCTCAATCTTTTGTGCTAATCAATAACACTCTTTTTTTTTAGAAAAGAAAATATAATCTGTCGCACAGATTAAGAACCACTTAACACGCACACGTTTCAATTTAAAACGATTCGAGAGCATCGCTTATTTTTCATTTTTTTTTTAATTCATTTATTAAACCAGAAAGAACATAATTTCATCGCGTAAGTAAAACGTATTAATCACAATATGACCATTAACATATTATCGTCGACAAGATTATACGGTGGCTCGCTTAAGAAAAACATCCAATTTCTAACATTCCCATTCTATCAATGTAATTAACATTTTTATGGTGAATCTCGGGGAATCTCGAAATTAATTTCTGTTTGTTCGAGGTCAATGTTTCACTGGCGCCCGCAAGGATGGCGCCTAGGTACACAACGAGCGCCACATCACTTTGAAACGTACTCTCCTATATCGTTACTTACAGTACTTATTTATTGCGTGCGTAACTAATAGCGTACGTAAGTACAGTCGTCGCAGCTTGAAAGCTGGCATGATTGCGAATTTTAAATTCCCGCGCCACATTTCCGATGCCGGAGTCGAAGAGGCGGATCGGAAACGAAATCAATGTCATGGAAAGAGATTCCATGGCATTGGCATCACATAATAAATTTAAATCTTAAGTTATACCTTAAACAATATGAAATGTTACTGATCATTTCGTTGCTATATTCATTATTGTAACTGAGGTCAATTTTACAAGGAGAAAAATTAATATCACTATTAGCATGGTTATTTTTCTTGTTCACCAACAAGATGAGGAAATGTTAGAAGTGTAGGGGACATTGCTGCTGTAAGGGATAGTGTTACAGAAGTTTGAAATTTACTGATTCTTTGTTTGTTACTGGACCATCGTAAGAGCCTTGACTTTGCTGTTTGGGCCTTAGAGTAACTTGAAAGGGATCATAATTTTGGGCAATCTTCTCAGATGAAGCTCAATTTTGGTTAAATGGTTATAAAATGGGGAAAATCTTTCTGAAACAGGGCTCCTCACCAAGAACAGCGGTATACGCCGTCAGCGTTACGAGGGTAATTCTTGCCAAGGACAGTGTTATACGTCGTCAGCGATGCAACTAGGAGTCCTGAACAACTTTAGAACGTACAATATGCACACGAGGCACGTTCGACGCTGATCCTGAACGCATCAGAAGAAGGTTCCTGGAGAATGGGATTCAGGATCAGCTTAAATACCCTAGCAGTGAGTGACGTAGCACTTCTCCTGAATGACGTACCGCGCGAAAACGAGACTTCAATGTGTGAAAATAGAAACCGAAAAACGAATCAAACGTGCGCATTGACGAAAATAAGCAAATATGCACAAAAACAAATATTCTCTTTGAAATGTTCACAATTTGTAAGAATTGGCGAGTATTTCATGCCTCCAATATGGCGAACTGACAACAGCTTTCTAGGTGAAAGTATTAAACGGCTTCTGGCTTAAAATAGTATTTTATGTACTTAGAACTTTCTTTCTAAAGGCGGTCGTGTAGTCTCATGAACGCGTTAAAGATCCTGTACATGCAAATAAATTTGAAACGCTTAAATCTCGGTAACTTTCAGCGCGTTTCCGCTGTACACGCTCGCTTACATAGATGTACACATACACATAATACCCTTCCCTAAAAAGAGTCGTACGAATAAAAAGTAGCATTAGCAATACCATGCAAGCATGCAAGCCAGTCGGCTGGTCGACCAGCCAGTGGGATGCAAGAGAACGCATTAACGGTGACAGGAAAGCTAGTTGGCTAGGCACGAGCCTTGATCGACACGACACAGGCGACTACTTCCGCCTGCCATCCGCCGTTCAAGTAGACTATGTCATTCATTCATCGTTTTAACAACAACAACAACGGCAACGAGACGACGACGGTGACGGAGACAGTAGGAGCACGGCATGCTGAATAAATGACCGGCGACTATTACACGAGCGAAAAGAGTGATGCCAGAGCAGAAACAATTGATGATGATACGCGACTCGCACACACACGCAACTACAAACGCACGCGATTCTTGTTTACGACGTTGGCAGGGTACCCTTTCGATCCTTTTGCGGTAAGGCTATCTTCGCCAGGGACGTCGTAAGTACATCTAATTGCAGGTTATTGCTGTGATAGAGCAAAAAAAAATTTCTTAAATTTCGCGAAATTATTAAAACCATTTTTTATTTGTTTTTGAAAAATAAAGGTCATGCCACGAAGGAAAGACAATTCGTAGAATTGCTGATTGGCGAGAAGTACTGTCTATACTGTGAATCTGTAAATATTTGCGCTCGTGGAAAGAGTCTTGAACGACCAATATCAGTTTCACAGAGACATTTAAGGTACAAAAGCAGAGCGGAAGTATTCGGCCGTTCAATGTTGAGAAGTAAAATAAAATTTTTAACGTTGCACTGTCGACCACTACGGCTCTGGTTTCTTTCAATAATAACAGTAATAATAATATTTATTTGTAACTTGATACCATACACCAAAAGAGGTCAAAGGTTAGAAACTAACAAATCTCTTAACTTGATTTTGAAGCTGTGAATACTTTGTGCGGACTTCTAATTCGTTCGAAAGAGTATTAAACAATCTGTATATCGTGGATTTTCTCATCATTTCGGCGGTAGTCCAGAACGATGTTCCCCTTTGTGGATGTACGTTCAAACTCACTTGTCCAATTGTAAACAGTTGCTAATACAGAAGCTGATGTGCCATGAACTTCATCCAACTCAGCTTTGATCTCTTTCGGCGTTAAGCCTTTTAAATATAAGTGTTTAATCACCTCTTGAAACTAAATCGACAATAAAAATTAAACCGTGTGATGGATATAACTGATACTTTAACAGTTGTCTAGTGACATGGTCCTTATTAGAAACAAACCATTTTCGATACTACGAGCTCCATCTCTTGGATTTTCTAACGACTTCTTCAACCACCCTCGTACATACAAATGTATAAATAGGAGTACCAGCTAAACTGTTAATTAAACTTACCAAAATTCAACACCACTACACCAGCCATCTCACACTCCGACGCTAGGCGTCTAGAAAAAATGTCGTCTTGCTTACATAATCTCATCAGCAATAACCAATAACAAAACGTTTTAACCTGTTCCAAAAAAATTAACCAATAACGATAGTTGAAACTATTAGTACTGTACTCGAGGATTTCACATTTCCTTAACATGCTTCATCTGATTTTTTAATTGGTTCGCTTAGTTTTAAAACTTTTCGGTAACGCCGACCCTGCTTCTTACAGTATACGATCATCCGTCAATAACGTAGCCCTGGCGAAAAGTAAACCTATAATGTAATCTGTATAGGGTACAGTAAGAAGAGGCGGTTGATTTATTTACGGCCTGGGCGCATTCTTCGCTGGCTCGCTCGTCTGACAGCGCGCAGGACGACACGAATCGTTATTATTTCATCTACTGATGCTCCTACGGCCCGGTCCAGTCTGGTCCGGCTGGAACCCGGCCCGATACGTGTATACAATCTTGCGCCGCGGGATATTTGCATTTCTGATGATGATACCCGGCTACCTACCGAGTACCCACTTACTACCCGTCTACTGTGCGTCGTTTATCTTGATACTGCTGGCTGCTACTGGTGTTACCTGTTGCGACTACCTGAACCACGATCCACAGATAATATTATGACGTCTATGGCGTGCATACTTATTAGGGTTTTATCGTATCGTCGTACGTTTTGGTCGTTAAACGCCTATCTGATGGTCGTTTTTTTCGAATAGGTCCGTACGTGTAGCGTATAGGGAGCGCACAAAAAAACGAGAAGTGAAAAACGAGAAAAGAATTCCATTATGGTGTTCGTAAAATATGTGTACAGATTTAGAGATTACTTTCGTATTTAAAGCTCCCTGAAGAATGCGATATATTTTAAAATGTAACCTATCCAGATCGCGTATCAATTTTTTTATACAGTCTAGCTGTCCGTAGTTACAACTAAAGTGGCAGTTTCAGTGTTCTGCTGTCAAACCGTCTGACAAATGATATTTCTTCTAAGCATTTCTGACCGTCAAGCTTTCTCAGTTCCAAATGCTTTTATAATCTCTGCAAAGGTTTAAATATCAAGTAAAACGATTACAACCTTAAAAACAAATGGATTAAATTAATCTCGAAAATAGGGGGCAACATTTCAACCTTTTGTATACGGGGTGAAGTAACAATTAGTAGTCAAGTAATCGTTTTTATTTTCACTTACATTATCTATGCTTAACCTTGGCAGTGGGCTGTGATGTTTTTTAAAACAAATTTTATTTGGCGATAAAATACATAATTCTTTCCACAAGAAATCATGGAATTAAATAAAGTTTATCGATCTGTGATTTTTATCTACATTTTCAAGTGTGGCTTAAGCCGCCAAGAATATTTTAAAGTAATTAATCGAATGTTTGGTCGTGTGGTCGACGTTCCTTAAATGACAACTTTGGAGCTCCTCAACCAAAAATGGTAGTTACCAAAAACAATATTGGTTTTGTATGAAACATGATTGAAGACGGTTGTTACCGGGAATATTCGAGAAATTTCAAAGATTGGTATGAAAGCAATCGATACCATGTTACACAAATATTTGGCTTTTGCGCTCGTTAGATTCCTCGCTCCTCTTGAGAAAACCGTGTGGCATGGCACAGATCTATATTGGATCGTTTTGACAATGGATCGTCTGATTTCGTCATTACAGGTGATGAAGCATAAGTATACTGCTATGATCCCGCGACTGTTACTTTCTAACAATAGCTAGCTTGGGTGTTTGAGAACGATTCGGCTCCAACAGAAATTTTCCGTGGAAAAAGCCGAAACAAGAAGATGGTTGCCACATTTTTATGTACTATAGTACTGGAGGATCGTCGTACTATTGATGTTGAATGATGCAATACGGTTTGTTTGTCTTTCTCAAAATGTTCGCGAAAGAAGAAGGATCATTTTACACTAGGATGGCCAAAACATTGAAATAATGGGTTATTTCCACGTGCAAGGAGGAAACGGTTGACGCGCTTAAAAATCAAATAAACCACCTAACGCAAGGAAATTGGAGAAAATGTTTTCATGGATGCAAAAATTTGGACTTTGGAAGGGAATCCATTGAAAATTTACTACTTTCCACAAGGTACACTGACGAGCCGGAAACGCACGGTTACGCATGGTAGACGTTGGTAGCTTTCATCATTATTAATTGCATATTAGTTTGCTAGGCTCAGCGGTAAGTTACCAGCCCTCGGATAATACTTAATATTCTTCAACTAAGAATACATTTTTATGCAGTAGCCATTCTTCTGGATTTAAAAAGAACCTTCGAAACAATCGTCAGCTATCGATTGCTACGAAAACTCAATAACACTGTGTAAAGGGCAAAGCATAATGATTCAGTTTAACAATTTGATATTTCATTAGCGACTGTTCCGATAAAAATGTAAGCGGCCGTGGAGATACTTAATCACGAATTTGATGATGTTTCGATGTTGTTAAAAGCACTAATAGAGCATCCGTCTTGACTGGACATATATTTTTGAGTACTCTGTTACTGTCTTAATTACAGAAGCTACAGAGCAATGAGAAAGCACAGACTTTAACCTTAGACAATTGGCTGTTAAAGACTTTGTGATACTTCCAATCAAATTTTATGATAAATTTCTCGCCTCTAATAACTCTGTGAACGCGCTAAAGAACCTTTTCGAGAAGTTCGATAAAACTGGTTCTGCAGCTGGAAACGAAAAAATAACCAAGGAACATAACGAAGATGACGAATTGACCATAATTGCTATGGAATCTGTAGAAGACCCTAGATTACCATTACGTGACAAGAGAAAGCTGCAAAAGTGGGTGTTAGCAAAAGCATATTACAAAGGATAATCATATGAAACAATTTTATATAAACCGGAATATATTCATACGTTCTGGAACCTGAAAGAATGCATTTAAATTTAATAAAATAAATCTAAACAAACCGTAATTAATTCATTGCAATGAAGTTCGATAAAGTAAGGAAGTAACAACAAGGGAAACTAGAGTTTTCAACAGAACTAAAAATCCATGGTTCACGGATCATGAAGCAGAAGGTATGATAAAACAAAGAGATTACGTATACTCTAAAGCATGTTTTAGGACCATGTATAAAATATTATTTATAAATAAATGTTAAGGTTCGTCCTAAATTGGAACCCAGCGAGACTCCAGATGTTGGATATATAAGCCTGGATTGAAGGCCATTAATAACTACAAACTGACGTTTTCCCAAAAGGCAACTTTCTAACAGCTTTTGCAAATTACCAGAAATCCCGTAGGGTGAAAGTTTCTTTAAAAGATGCGAAAGATTAACTTTATGGAAAGCCTTTGTAAAGTATGTATAGACAACGTCAGCTTGTGATTTATTATCCGTAGCTTTATTTATTATTATTTGTGAAGTTTAACAGATTAGTACAGGTTGAGCGTTTGGGAACAAACCCACGCTGTCGAGGTGATATTACAGGAATGATATGTTGTTTTGTTAATAGATGATATAATGGAAATCTTAGAAGGCGAAGGCGAATCCGAAGTACGATGAAGATTATGAAAAACATAAAAAAAACAATTTTGAGTTAAAGAAAGGTTTTAATGATAATCATCAATAATTTTTTTTAAGAACAAATAGTGGAAATATGGAAAAAAAATTGTTATAGCGGTGTTTCATGGGATTCAGCAATGCTTTCAAGAACTCTCGCAGGTGAAAACGAAACAGGTGCTCTTGACTTCGAGGCTGCGTTCCTGCGCATCCGGAGGACGTAAATTAAAATTAACAATAATTGATAAATCCAAGCGTCCAAAAGCTTTCGCAAATACAAACATATCTTTACTGCCAATAAACTATTATTATCAACATGCTGGATGGATGAATCGAGACACCTCTCAAGACTGGATTTTTCAGAAGTTCATATCCGAAGTTAAACGATTCCTTACCACTTACCACCATAAGCATTGTTGCTACTTGGCAATGCACCTTCACATCCAACGCAGTCCGCCTTAAAGTCAGAGGATGGAAGTGTATTTGTTTTACTTTTTCCAACGAACGTAATCGTAATTGTACAACTAATGATTTAACGCGTTATTGAAGCAATGAAAAGATTTTATAGAAGAAATATTATGGCAATTCAGCGCAGGAAAATGTTGATCTGTTATCGTTTTGGAAATCTCCAGGCAATTTATGGGATCTGCTTGGAATTTAGTGAAAAACATAGCAATAAAGCGAGAATTTTCGAAGTTAATAACTTTAGAGAGGACGAAGAAAAAGAGGAGAAAGTGAGACCTGATGATGATGATAGCTGTAACGTAGATTCCTTAAAAGAATTAGGAGAAAACGAAACTAATGAACAGTTGCAACAGCTCCGATCAAGAACATCAAATATTTACAGATGAATATATTGTGAAGGAAGTTGAAGAGATTATCAGAATAAGATAACGGAGAAGAAGATGACAGTTTAGTGAATTATTTGGTTATTTTGAAACTCAAGAAAATACTCAAAAGGCAGACATTTTACATTTAAGAACGTTAAAAAACATCATTCAGAGTAATCGAGTAAAGGATATCTAAACATAATGTAATGTTTCCGTTTTTTTGGGGGAAAAAGGTATCCATTTAATCGAACAAATTTCTTTTCTGGTGTGGCTCGAGGTATGTCAATGTTATTATCGCTGTCCTCATCATCATCTGGTTCCAAAAGAAATTCAGGAATTTTTGATCAACTCCAAATAACTCCAAGAACTTGGTAATCAACAAAAAATTGTAAAAAAAATCGTTTTTTTACAATGCATTTGTTGATTCTTCCACTGATGAATAATATACCATAAGTATATCACTGGTTCTCAGGAGGATATCCAATTCCCCCGCTTCAATTTCGATTTTCCTAACGACCTGAACGATTATTGCGATCGTGCAAAATGGCTGGGCAATTAAATCGGGCCAACGATGCTAATTAACGAGAAATCGATTACGGGCGAATCTGCGCCCTTGCTCCTCTCGTCGTCGGCTTAATAACGTGTCAAATCGTTTCCGTTTAGTGCGGCGAGCAGCCTTGTCGACGATACGCCATACCAATTATATAATTAATGAGTTTTTTTAAGAGCGTTCCACGCCGAAGGGTGGGATTTTTTTCGAAGAGCACAGAGTTCTTTCTTAACGAGTTATCGATTATTTACGGTTTATTACGCTGGCGCGACGAGTTTCTTATTTAGGTAATCCATACGTAGCTAATTTGTTGTTTTACATTGTTAAGGTGCAAGTGGTGTCCGTAAAAATGCAAATAAAAAAGGTTTATATTTGTAAATTTTACTAGTTCGTAAGGAAATGCCTTTTTTCTTTACGTAAACTGTTACTGCTTTTCTTGGGAGCAATTATGAATTGTTTCACGAAATTCTACGTTATAAAAACAGCAAATTTGGGAATTGACGTATTTAAATTAAATTTACCGAGGCCTATAAGGCCTGATAAGTTTTAAGTAGTTTTAGTACAAAATAAATGCTTCCTTTTTAACCAAATCGAAATTTAGTTATTGGTTTTATAAATGTTGCTATGTTAGTGGAATTTTTTTTGTTGCGTTTAGCGACACTTCACTTTCGCCATATTCCAATACCAGCCTTACCAACCTCGAGGATCACCACTATATCTGGTAGTTTGGAGTTAGAGCATCTCTCAGCTTTAAAAGAATTTTCTAAATTTTCGTGGAAATCTGATAGTTTTCATATTTATATTTTGCGGTCAGTGTTTTGTTACTGTTGGCAACACTACTCATCGTTACGACTAAGACTAATTGTTGATATACTGGATGCTCCACTATATGTAGTGAGCACCAATATCCTCGAAAACCATTCCTAACATTATGGTTTGGAGGAAACCAAAATGGGTCTTCAAGAAGTAAGCGGTAATAGGATAACGTTAAACTTTACGTCTTTAGTCGACGTCTGTCATAATTTCCAAGAGATTTATCCGAGTAGTACAGTTTTAAGAGGTGTTGAAAGTCAATGATTCAATTTCTTATCTTGGACGGAAAAACGTGTGCAGAAATCAAAGAGAGTTTGGATGACTACCATCAGATGCTGGTTGAATGAATTTAAGCTTGGCCATTTTTTATGAGGAGTAGCCATTGTGGTGAGTATGGACGATATGAGGAATAAGATTGAGAAATTGCTAATACGATAAACCTGGCAGTAAGAGAAAGCTATCGGGGAGATGGGTGCAGCGTCTGCTTACCATTGATCAAAACGCGTGTTTGAACATGTTTAAGCGCAAACCCAGCGAGTTTCTGTGGCGTTATTTGACATGATTACACCACTACACGCCATAAACCAAAGTTCAGTCGGTAAAATGGGTTTTTCTTGGTGAATTTTAGAAAGTGAAGGTCAGTGTTTTTGAGGATTCACAAGGGAGATTTATTGCACCGATTCGACGCTGCATCAAAGAAAAAAATACCTCAGCTACCGAAGAAATAGATTCTCTACCAACATGATAATGTCCCGGTCCACTCAACGGCAATTACAACGGCAAAACCAGCTTAGTTACTCTATCAAAAATATTCGCCATATTACAAAATGTCAATTTACCATTATCCGAATGGTTTAAAAAAGTTGAAACGGCGCTATAGAGCTACAAGGAGATTACGTCGAGAGATACATTTACCAAATGCGTTGTCATCCCTAACACGGGTACTTATCATACCATCCTCGTATGCGCATATCGAATTACACAACCGTGCATATAATATCTATTTAGTTGTGAATACGAGGTCGACTCGTCGTCGTGATGATAAATTTTATGTTGACGTTTAAAAAAAATCTCATACCAAAATAATAATAAAAAAGAAACGAAACATTTTATTACAAATAACATGCTTAACAGATTGATTGACAAATGGGAGTCACTACTTGATAACCCTGTGCTTGACCCCGCCATGTTTCAATTAAGCATACCGAGCGTCTCGGATTGAATCTCGACGATTGTTATTCATTTAATAACGTTCCATTATCGACGTGGAATTAATTTCGCCAGAATATTATTATTTTATTATGTCTTTGGAATATGCTGCACGAAACTAATGAATGATATTTAGTATATTTTTTTGCAAATTCTACTATTTACTACATTACTTTCCTCTATTTTTTCCTATCGTTAATAAACCTTTTCTCTTGAAACCTTTGTATCATTGTTCATTTTTGTTTTCTTCATCTTACCACAATTCTTCCACTAGTCCCTTTTTTGCATCTTCCATAGCTTTTAGGCTCCTTCTGATATTACTTTATCTATATTTTTTTGTATCATCTTAGGGTGTGTTTATAATGAAGCTGCGATGCTCGACAAGGGCATTCCTTTAACAATTGTCAAAATATCTTCGTTACAATCATTCTATTTTGGTTTTGGTCTCTTGGGGGCCTAAAGTACACTTCCCTTTATGAATTGCCGAAATCCAGTTGGCAGTACGATTAATTTATTGTTGCTTGTCACCGCTCTGCAGAAAGGATGTGATGTTCGCGGATTGGCCCGTTTTGCTTAACTCGTCGCTGTTAGGGGGTATCACAGCTTCACCATAAACGCACCCAAAGTCTCAATTAGGTATAGTAATCTTTGCGAAATGGGATGCGGAGTATTCAAAGGGACTTTTTATCGATGGAAATTCACTTTGAGGGGGTGAAACATCTCTTCGAAAATTGATATTTTTCGGTTTTTTTTTTTTAATACAATTCTTGAGCTGTAAGATGTGTGATGTTTAAATACAAGATCGATATCAGAAGTTCCTTCATAACATGGTGCTGGGTCCCCTTCAAAATGAATTTGCATCTGCAACACATCTGCAGATACTTTACATCCCTACCACAAACAAATGAACCGAACAAAAATCATTCAGTAATTTATTTTCTATTCTCAACAACTTTTCCTTAGCGTCAGCCTCTCTTTTCTTCTGTATTTTAATTGATTTTAATGGAAAAAATTGTTCGCTATTATGGAGTGAACGTTACCTTCGTTTGTATTTAAGGCCCTGCTTCGCTTTTGTTAAAATTGCACCTATTTCATCATTCAATCGACCAATGACAATAACAATTATTCTTGAAATGCAGGAGAAAACACCCAAAGCCAGATTTAACCAATACTTTACGTAATCAATGATTAATCACAAGATTAAGATTAAATTGAAAATTGATTGCATTTGTGATTTGAATATTCAACATTTTTTTCTGGCTTCCGGGCTGGAATCATGTCGTGGCTAGACATTTCTTCCACACTCCTATGAAACACCTTTAGGGCTTCTGTTGCTGCTACTGGTCAATACCAGTAGCAGCAACAGAAGCAGAATGTGGTCGAAACGTTGGCAGATGCTACGGTAGCGACGCAGTTCCAGCCCGGAAACCAAGAAAATGTTGTAATATGAATTGTATTAGCTTTTAGTTACCACAATGAGGAAATACAACTTAATTACATCTAATTCTAACATTTCCGACGGGCTCTATATAAGCCCTGGCATAATTTATTGATGTAAAAGGTCGTTTTTTTTGTGATTTACAATTTGCAGAAATATGGAAACAAAATTATTTGTTAAAGAGATCTTACTGTAAATGTTAATAAACTACATAGGACGGGGAAGACTTGTTTTATAAAAAGCTTTGAGGTTATACAATTTTTAACATTTTATAACTCTCATTTTAATAGGAATTTGAGAAGGAACCGGTTTATTAGAGAAATAGCTGCAATTCAATTACATACACGTGCAAAATTAAGCGATTTTAAGACGTAATAAAACGCACCCTTTTTCGACCGTCCAAAATCAATGTCGCGCTATAAATAGAAAGGAGGATGGCGAGTATTTTCTTTCATTGTACGCGTAATGGCGCATTGATTTTCCCCGATCCGGAGTCTCCGGAGCGCTGAAGCTGAAAGCTAGGCCGGGAGCACGAGAAACTAAAATAGAACTACTCATCCGACCTAAATACGCTATTGCCTTAGCTACGCTATTAATAGTTTTAATAAAAAAAAAATACGCCACTTTATTACTTCAGTCGCAGATCTAGATATAAAGCTTCGTATTGATTTCTATCGTATTCGTCGTTATTTATCGGCGACCGTAGCAATCAATTAGGCACCAATATTTTTTGTTTTATTTATAGTTTACAAGTTCGTTTCGCTGTACAAGCACATTTTTCACAGTTGCAGTTCGGGATTTTTCCATTCATCGACATTATTAGTATTATACACTTATGTGGGTAGATTATGTATGTTAAATTTTGAATTAAAGCGATTACGTATGTAAAATAGCATTATTGAAGATTGACCTTTCGTCGCTTTCAACGTACCTGACTGTATTTTTTTCCGTACAAGATATATTTTTAATTTTTGCATGTTACACACTACGATAAGCCTCTATCGACCTCTATTTTCTGATGAGGTTGCTGCACTCTCCAAATGCCATAACTTTGCTCCTACGCCTAAATGCATCGCATTACTGTTGTCGATCTTCCATTTGAAACCGCTGATCCCATTCGTTATGAAACATGCAACATCCTCGCACGTGAAACAATTGCAGAGAGAATTTCTCATAATTAACAACAGTCTAGCATACCAGCTCTTCCACCCAAATGATGAGGATGAGACCCTTGATTAAGGGCGTTTTCGTTGGTTCATATTTGGAGACAAAAATAAAATGTTTGCAGTTTTTTAGGATAACAAGTAAAACTGTATGTCTCCATCATTGCATTATTTGGGATTGATGGGATTCCAACCACAGGATGAAGCACTTTTCAATTAAACATTCATCAGGTTGGGATTGATTAATGCATATTAGAAATGACCAATGCATAATCATATGATACTCCACACCATACCTGCGTTATTGCACTAATATAGCCTCAAACTGTAATAAATAAATCCATTACAAACCACAGTTAAAAGGAAATTTCCATTGGGATGATGGAAATGAAGATCAAAAGTCGGAATCTTTTAGTTCAAATGTCGTGGTCTTCATCCTAAATTCAACACTCCATGCTCTAATGTTGGAATTGTGACTTTGTACCAATTTCCAGGCGTGATCCTGCCAGGAAATAGGAACCCTTAACACGTTCTGCAAATATCTTTTATAGCTCAATTCTTTTTTAAAATTTTGCACGACTTAAAGCTGCGAGTGACTTCTTTGGAGGTTCAAATGATTACCTGGAGGAAGAAATTTTTACCAAAGTAATTTTTATTTGGTTTTAACGTTGAAGGGACGAGAAGTTTACAACTGCAAATAAATGTTATAGACAGAGAAGACAGAAGCATGTGGAGCTTAACCCAACGTTGTTTTGCTCGGCAATGTGCAAGGCTATATAAAGCATTACAATAATAGCTTCCAACAAACGTGTCTTTGAACAAAATAATAATAATAGAATAATAAAAGTAGGCGAATCTACAGTATTGTTCCTCAGCTTCACTAGCTGCTTCCCTACGACCGGAAAACGAATCAATATTGTATCTATAGAGCAAGCTGTCATCAGTGCCGCAGAGAGGGTATCATCGGATTTCCTCTTCTAATGAGGATACCAAACCAATGCATATATTTCAATTTAGAGCGGACAAGAGAAATACCAAGACCATTAAATAAGCTAACTCTATAGATAGTATTATTTGCGACGATGTAGTTAATTATCTGTGAATGGGTAGAACGAGTAAAGGTAAGTACAGCCACGTTTAAATGGATTTTTCTGCAGATGTAAGTAGCCAGATGGAAACACGATTTAAAGATTTCTAAATCGTCTGCTGCTCAATTTTTACCCGGGAAGAATCCAAGTTGGTGCCGAGAACGGTTCAGATTCATATGTTGCGAAACCTTTTCACTCGTTTTAGCCTTTTTTAGCAGTCGGCGCTAACCGAATTGTGAACGGTGAAGCTGGCCTGCTACAACCGCGGTCAGTTAGGTGATTCAGTTCGATCTGTAGTAAATATGTACATGTTATGCGTATATACAGTAATAAAAATACGAATAACTCCTCTCAGGCACATTGCGTCTCCGGTCGAGGTCGTTCCGAAGGTCGATATGGTTATGTGAATGCATAGACGGACAGCTTATAAGAAGTAAGACTTGTTGCATCGCGTATTTACACCCAGAAAGGGACAAAAACGTCTATTGTTCTGCATGCGCGTACACTTCGTATCTACGTTCACATGTGTATAGGCTGATATCGATATCTTTTTACAATAAAAAATAACGTATCGTAGTAAGCGTGTGTGCGAGAAACAAAAACATGTTGAGCGCCGCATTACAGTCGGACATTTCTCTGTAGCAGGCCGTGGAAATTGGAATCTTGTTATGTCAGAACGTACACTTAAACGAAAAAGTTTCCGAACATCTAATGTTATAATAAATGAATGAAGTTTTTAGCGACAAGTCATCTAATATTTGCTAGTAAATATTTCACCAATTGGGTTCTTATTAAAAGTGCTACTGATTATACATAGTTGCCAGTTGACTTAGAGCGAATCAATTAAAAAAAAAAATTTTTTGGTACACCAAAATTAGTGATTTTTGTTTTTTTTTTTTTACAATCGTTAGGTCTCTTCACATTAAATTACGAAATTAAACGGATACAAATTTTGCAAGCATTATAAAAATAATTCAATAAAAAATTCAAAGAGCCACAGCTTCGCTATTCTCTTTTTATTCTCCAGTTTTCTATATTTTCTCTGTCATAATTGCCTCTCGTTACTTCTTTCTTGGTTTTCCTGTCTTTTTCTTACAATCCGGTAGCGTTCAAGCTATTTTCTTTACGTTTCTCTCATTGTCCATTCTTTCCGTTTGACCTCCTAGGTCACACTGCATTCTTCTCGCTTTTATCATTTCTTAGATGTTTGGTTCTCTGTATATGTCGTATATTTTCTCGTTTATCCTTCTAATGTACCCTTCTTTCTTCTCTTTTCCTCCTATTATTCTTCTAAAGTAGAAGAATCAATACTCCTCCTTTCCTCTTCATGATACGCTGTCGAAAATCCTCATCCTCATCTTATTGTGTACTAACAGGTTAATCAGGCAGCAATAGTAGCTTACTACGACCACGAGCATCGTGTGGAAAGCATGTTGCGTAAGATCTCTATTAGTCAAAACGGAATTGGTCTACAAAGTCCATCTTTAAATATCATTTAAGAACGATGTCGATGACCCATGGACGAATCTGGGAACGTATTAGAAAATTATTTGTACCGCCCTTATAGCCCAATGGCACAGTCACGCATGTTGCCAGCTTCACAATACCACTGAACCACCCCCTCATGCTTGGCGTTGGGCTAAAAACAACTAAAGTCTCAACTTATTGTATTTGAAGTTCTAGGTCGTCGTTGCAACACTCCCACAAGTTTAGTAGCTCCTGGTAGTTTCAGGTTAAAGCTGATTTTTCTATTTTTCAAATAAATAATTAGACCATCTCACAACGTAACGCCATGTCATAACTCCAACGAGACGTGGTACACGCCTTTCAACAGAAAATTGAATATCGCGAGTTTCCCTTCATCCGACCCTCATGCATCTCTATACAAAATTGAAATTCTTCACTGAACACCACTCCACGCCCCACTGCATTTGCACCCTACACCGCCCCAGACGTTGCTGTCGGTGTTGAGTCGCAAATGGTAACACAAGACGTGATCAAGTCGAAAGCTTGATCCGATGATACACGGTGCCAAGGGATGATTACAGGATGACCTTCATTCTCCAACCATAGATCAAGAATTTACCTGGTACTGGAGGAACGGTCTCTTGCTCCTGCATCTCATAAGTTCTTCCTAGTTTGCCCTAGTCTATGACCGACAACAAAGCATTATGGTGGATTTGTTCTGGTTAAGGCGAATTACAAGTCAACAATTCGATCTGTAATGAATTCGCTTAACCGGCGGTAATTTCCGCGTTGTCGTAGTCTAGGCTTTATCGGATCCTTAAAACGCTAAATTTCGCAAAAGTTTGCAATTTTCTAATATTTAAATTTAAAATGATAACCAATCATGCTAAAAGTGTAAAAATTAATAAACAATCAGATCTGAGGAAGATTAATTAACTCATTAGATGGTATGAATAATTCAGTTATGCAGCCGCTAATATTTGTAACGATTTATCTTTGTTTATTTGGTGATTAGTCGTTTCGGGTTGTCGTTACAAAATTTCACTTTTCTAGTAACGAGCAGTAGATTCATTCTAGAAAACAATCTGTACGTATAGAAAGTCTTATCTTATCGACTAGTTTAATCTCGTTTTAATTGAATTGTAATTATGTCTGCAAGCCTTTAGAAAACAAGAATATTCAGACGATCTTTCGAAAGAGTTCGTCAAGTTGAAAATTCCTACGAGCACAGCAACAGATAAACAAT
This sequence comes from Oryctes borbonicus, assembly GCA_902654985.2. Lineage (NCBI taxonomy): Eukaryota > Metazoa > Arthropoda > Insecta > Coleoptera > Scarabaeidae > Oryctes > Oryctes borbonicus. Next base: position 3,639,613 of record LR736870.1, read on the forward strand.
TATACAACCTTAGAATTTACTTGATGTTATCCGTACTGTCGGCACTCTATAGTTCATGCCGATTGTGATTATGCTATCAGAGGCGCCAATATTAATAATATTTATATTTACTATGTAATTTGATTATTGTTCAGCTGATAGATAACGTTACATCACCATAACACGCGCCTAAAATGTTTTGAAGAAGATGCAGATCGATGTGCGTGTGTATACTTTCAATTTCCGGACAATGTAATCGTTAACTTTTGTGTAGATAGTTAGAGATAACGTACATACGTAAGATACGTCATCGATAAGTGATCTGTAATGCCCAAAATTGTCATAGATAGGGGACTACGGTTTTTCCAAAACCGCAAAATATTTACTAGATAGAGATATACACTGCCGTTCAGAGAAGTCCGGTCGGTTGGTAAAAAACATGAAAAGGTTACAGAAACAAACGAAACTAAAAACAAAATGCAATTTTATTGTATGTATAGGTAAAAAAGACAAAAATAAATAAACAAAAAGTTATTCTGGCCTAATATAACATACTGAACATTATATTTTTTTTTCATCGAAAAAACCTCCTTTGCTGTTAATCACCGCTCGAACTATTCTAGGCATTTTTTCCATAAGTTTTGTTAAAACGGATTGTGGAATATTAATCCATTCATGTTGCAGAATATTCCGTGAATGTTCTTGTGAAGTTGGGCATATTTTTCAGATCCTCCTGTCAGGTTCATCCCACAACAACTCTATAGGGCTCAAATCTGGGCTTTGTGGGGGCCATGTCATTACTTGCAGGGTGTGCTGTTCTTCTTGCTCCTTTAGATAGTTCTTACACACTAACGCAGTGTGGTTTGGGTCGTTGTCATGCATGAATGTAAAGTTACGGCCTATTATACGCAATCCTGATGGCACTGCATGATTCCGGAGTATTGCGAAATAACTTTCCTTCCTCATTACACCCTGCACTCTGCATAAATCTCCCGTCCCAGCAAAGGAGAAACATCCCCACACTAACACAGAACTACGCCCTTGCTTCACTGTAGGCACAATGCAGTTCGGGATCACTTTTCGGTTTTAGATCTTCGGACATAAACTCGTCGATTTTGCCCAAAAACCTCAAACTTTGACTCGTCCCTCCAAAGCACGTGTTTCCAATCATCTGACGACCAATCTAGATGAGAACGGGCCCACTGTAGCCGTTTTGCTCTGTTGCCCCGACGTAATAAGGGTTTTCGAATGGCAATGCGTCCATGAAGGTCCGCTTGTTGAAGTCGACGTTTTACCGTACTCGCCCAAACTTGTTCTTCACGGCCGCGATTGACTTCGGCTGCTATTTGTGGCGCTGTTAATTTTCTATTGCGTTTGCTTAATAATAATAATAATTCTCAAATCTTCAGCTTTTGTTGTTTTCCTAGATGCTTCCGGGAGGAACACGATTTTCTATAGTTCCAGTTGTCCGATATCGCTTTATGATGTCATTTACTGTTGAACTTCTCATATTTATTTTTTCAGCAATTTGTCACCCCGAATATCCTTCTTCGAACAGCGTAATAATGCGTGAACGTTTTTCTACACGTGGTAGGCTTGCCACGGGCCATTTTGAAGTAAATTTTCTTAAAACTTTCGCGCAGAAACGACAGATGCACACCAACACACGTTTAATAGTAAAATGAAGCAAATTTATATCTTTACGCCCGTGATAAATAAACAAGAATGATACTGCGGTATATTTCCTAAATGTATTGTTCGTTAATAATCCCCAAACGACCCGTTTCAAAAGATCGGTACTTCCGAGAAATTCTCGGAATGATAATAAAAGGGACTTTATTGTGGTTGTCGCAATATTTCTGCTTTACATAATAATTTATGGCTTTAATCCCTTAGAAAAGAGTGTATGCTTAATATTTTTCTAATTTTATGTATTAATAATTGTATACAGGGTGATATAATAGATTTTTATCGTATGACCGAACTTCACTGAACGGCAGTGTACATTTTTAGTCTGCAAGTTGGATAAAAAATTAAGTTTCAAGGAATAGACCAATTCTAAGGTACTTATGGTCAACATATGGCTATAGATCTTTTAAACGATTGAATTCCAAGAGTGTTCTGAGATTTGATAGATTGCTTTGTTCCTCTCGAAAGATTTTCATATGTTTCACATGAATGTGGAAATAAGGAGATGATTTATCTTACACTATAGTCTCATACATTAATCAAACTATAATTCACATAAGGCCAGCTTTTTACGTTAATTTTTTTAAATTAAAGCATTGAACTGACTTATTTAAAATTACAGAATGTTTCTAATAATTTTGCCTTTTTCAATGTAATTATATTATTTTTCCCCAACGTATTTTTACACCCAATTACAGGAAACTTTAAAAACATGTTTAAATTGTGCAGAATAATAGTTCTACAAGTATATCTATAGCTATAGGTAGGTATCCACATTACATGAAAAAATATTAGATACAAAAGTTGTTATTGGTAAGATCCTAGAATCATCTTGGATTACGCATGGGAAAAATTATTTGTCAGCTTTGACTTACATATGACATCGTTACTAATTCTTCTTTTTTAATAGAATGACGTAGTGTTCCTTTAGCCGTTTGTTTTAGCATCTTCTAATTCTTGTTTCAAAATTTAAAAAAATTAACCTTTTTGTTAGGATAAATGATGCTTAGCAACACCTTGTTCAGTTACTTATTGCCTCAAAAAAAATCATTTCGAAACCGTTCTGCAGTAACATAGATGGTTATTTTAATTGAAACTAAATTAATAATAAGGTTAGTGATAACTAAATGCGGTGATCGTGAGCCCTTTTCAATTACCAAATTACTCAATCTGTTGTGAGCAAACTTTTTAAGCGCTTTTTAGCAGTGGGTGACGTGAAGACTTTTCTTCCTAAATCTGGAGCATGGAAGATTGCAACTAATCAGTAACATCCTGCACTTTTCGTGCGCTTTGCGAAATTAGCGAAGATTAGACAAACTCGTGTTTTGTAGACTCTCGGGGAAACTCATTCTCATGAGACGAGTAAACACGAGTCTGTTTAGTCTACGCTAATTTTGTAAAGCGCGCGGCGGACATTACCAATCAGAACAAGCAACTGTACGTGTTCTTCTACGCGTCAACCGTCTTTAATTTGTAATGCAAGTGTGGGTTCTGTACATAGGATTTGAAGGAAATCAAATTTTATCTTTACAACAGAGCTATTCGACTTCAATAATTATCCGAAGATGATTAATTAACAGGATTGTTTTCTTTTTTGACGAAGTATCATTTCCTTTTAATGGTACTGTTAATGAGCATAATTGCTGATGCTGATTGTATCATTGGATGATCTAGCAGCACATGCAAAGACCGCGCAGTGAAACGCATGAGATTTGGATTCGCGCTCAGCATATTATCAGTTCTTTCTTTATCACCGGATAGGTCTCTTGGGCTACCATACCGTTTCCTAAATGATGAGGAGGTTGAAAAAGGACAAATAGGTCCATCTAAATCCCGATGTTCCCGATTCCCGCAAGATGTTACATCACCGCATTATCAACTCGATGTTATAGATTGTTTAAATGAAATGTTTCCAAACTGTTGGATCGAGAAAGGGGGAATTGTAAAATGACCCCCGCGATGATCACATTATACTCCGTGAAATTTTCTCTTATGACCCCATTTAAAAGATAATTTACCGCAACCGTCCCGAAAATATTGCAGAACAATGGACTAGAGGAGAAATCGTATTATTACTTCGAAATGCTCCCAGAAATTCGTTGTTTATGGCTCTCGTTTTGGACATTTTCTTTGAACTTTCCAAATTTCTTTTTTTTGTTCACGGCTGGCAAAAGACAAAAATGGCTCAAAAAGAACACCCAAATCTTTAATAACATTAAATGGATTAAATATTCACAAAAGTAAATTTGGACGACTGGAAGCAACGGTATCGGCAGCATATGTAAAGCTTACTTTCGTGCGCGTGATTTTGCCTGAAGTCTAACTTTTAAGAATTAATTTCGAATAATAACACATGGCAGTTTTATTTTATTTTATTTATTTATTTTTTATTTTTTAAATAGTTATTGAGATATGAATTTGTGCGCTTATTGACCCCTACTTTCTTGTGAAAACAGAAACCGAACAGAAACAGAAAACAGTTTGAAGGAACCCAAAGTTGCTGAAAAAATGTTGAACAAATGAAATTCATGTATATCGCTTGTCTTATGCCGGATCTTCAAGAGAGATGAGCCTGAATTTACAGGAAAAGGTTAATAACAGCCAAAATTTAAGAACGTTTTTATTATATTGCAAATTAAATATATGCCTTCAGTTATTTGAAAATGCCGTATGGAGCTCGTTTGAAAAGGTGGAAGTAAAGCATGTTGGTTGATTTCTACTGAATTCTTAACAGAGACGTACTCGACTACAGCAAAAAATCCCCAAACGAAATAAATTTCAAAAACGTATTCGTTTTATCGATCCGCCAAAACACAAACGTCAATTACTAGTTTTTAATAAAAATTTATCAACATTGAACCTAATTAATCTGTTATACACCTACCTCAAATCATTATTGTCCAATTTCAAATTCACGATGGTCATATTCAGCTCCTTGAAACTCCTGTACTCCAAATCGTCCAGCCGGGATAGGCTGATCCTCAAAGAGATCTTGTCGGTTGGCGAGAATTTATCCTGCAGTAATCTGACGATGTCCCCAAAGGACTCCATGTTCTCGCAAAGGATTACCTTGATCGGAGCCTGCTTAGGAATCAAACGCACGGTGCAGGAGCATGGCTGGATTTCCCTCCAGACGCTGCAGTATTTCGCCGAGGAAGTGGATACGCCGTAGACTTCGAGGCCGAAGGACATAAGGAGAAGTCCTACTAATACTGATGATGGTGTCATTAAGGAAGATTTTTTCGTTTTTGAGATTAAATAAGGAAGCTTTGATTTCACTACGATGTGTTGTTTATGAATAACAAAAGAAAAGCACTACCGTCGATTTTCTAAGGGAATTGTTGATAACACATGTTTTTTTTTCCTGTATCGAGTGTAAAATGAAAGCAAAAATAATCTAGTGAGGATTGATAAACACTATGCACTGTTTTAAATAAATAAAATAAATTATTTTGTTCGATTAGTTTTGCGTATCTTGGTTTGTTTCTTCTTGACACGCGATTAGTAGATTATTATTTCGATTAATTTTACTTCATTTGGTTTTTAATGATGATAAATGTCCGTATTGTTGTTAGTTTTTTTTTTCTAATTCTTGTATTCTTTTCGGGATGTCACCGTTTCTACAAAATTCGACGGAAAAGAGTGACCGGAAGAAGCGTATAATATATCTTCGCGTTTCTTTCGTACAACGTTCTCCGGATAAATCACCCTATTCACACAGCAGTCGGTAAGCGACTGACGCTTGATACTGCCAGTGGTGGCGCCTAAATTTTCTTGTCGCCGTTCGCTCGCATCGGTGGCAATAGCAGCAACGGCAGCAGCAGTTAAAGCAGCCTTGCGTCCGATTCAGAGAGGAGGACATCGTAAATCCGGAGTCGACCGGCGCCAATTCCACGGCACATATCGCTCCTATCGGTATATCGGCGCGGTAGCCGGCCGATGATGATGATGACGATGACGATGATGAAGAAGAGGAGAAGAGAACCACGCGCATATCTTGCGGGGCGAGCGAACTAATTAGGTCTCTCTCCGGCGTTCTGGCCGTTGTAGTACGCGCACCACCTTATCCATCGTACCGTACGCCTAGCCGAATATTTGGGGATTCGCGAATTCCTACCAGCCAGAAATAAGAAATCACTAGGCACAAATTATAGTGTACTAGTGCTGAAATATAAGATGAATGCCGTTCCGCCGAACTAAGTAGGTTGCTTTGTACCTATGTACATAATATGGGGAGATGAAAATTCTCATCAAACGGTAATACAGAATCGCCCGTGTGGGTTTTCTATTAATGCGTAGGCAGGTATAATCAACAATTATTTAAATGTTCGGATTGAAATTGTTTGCCTTCTTGATCACTCTCGTCGGTGATGTTGAATGCGCCATTCCACGGATTGTTGCTTCCATTCCTGTGGTAACGTCGCCAGTGACAACTTGGCTTAAAGGAAAAGCATCACCTTCCTCACTGTACCGTTCTAGGAACGTCAACGCCAGCCAATGCGTTGACATTGAAACGTTTGGTTTTGAGCACTTTTGTCAACATTTTCGGTACCCAGCGTGAGCACAACTTTTGATAATTCAAGCGTTCGATCACAATTGCTTAGAAAACACTTTTTGAGGCTTGAGGAAAGTCGCCAACTTTGTTCCTCACTAGGAACATGTATGTAGTACAAGAGGTGATATTTAATACGTGGTCAGCGAAGCTAAGTTTGTATGTGACTCGTAGCTCCTTAACCTAACCCTTTCCTCCGATGGGAATGTTGTTGCGACACAACATTTGCTGGTGTTTCAATTTAACTTATTCACTAAACACCAGTTGTTCAGGTTTTTCTGAAGAAATTGTGCATTCGCAAATAGAATGAACATTAAAAGACCCAAATCCCCCCCAATCATGGGGAACTTCAGACGGGGAACAGAAAGATCTGAACCTGTAGCTCTTACCGCAAGATATGAATTCACAATTAACGAATTACTAAAGCCAAAGAATGGATGCTTACGTAATAAAATATACTGATCGATGGTATCAAATGGCTGGACTCCGTGGACCGTACAAATAACGTCTTAAAAAGAGGGAAAAGGTATCATAAAACCTTGAAATAAAGCTACAATCCGTATCGTACAAAAAAAAATGGTAAAAAAATGAGATCCTTCGTTACTGCATGTTGTTCTGTCTCCGCAAATATGACAGCTCGTCCCAGAGCACGAATTCTCGAAAAAATGGAAAAGACCCTTAAGTATTTGAATTGACGACAGCTCAAGGAAATGGATCTCATCGGATACCAATATTATTAAACATAAAGCTTTAAAAATCTCCTACTTTTTAAAAGAAAATGGAGAATCTGCTACCAACCCGCTACGATCGCTTTAGAAAACGCCTTTTATTACACAACATGAAAATGCAAGAAGAGAGCGCACCAGCTGATAGTGAAGCTAGAAATTTCTAAAGACAGAATCTTCTGAAGAAGCTGACAGCATGATTAGCAAAACGTCAAGTCAAACATCAAGTACGCGACATCACCAGAAAGACATTTCTACAATGGATTACGGTCGTGAAAACCTACACTCAACTATTGACGGTGAAGCTCCTAAAGCTTATTCAAAAGAGTTCAAAAAAAATATTGAACAGGGTGGATATGCGTGTGGTGGAAAGAAATGCCCAAAAGAACGTTTAATAATAATAGAAATGTCTTTCGGGTGATGTCGTGTAGTTAATATTTTACTGGACGTTTCGCTGACTATCCTGTCAGCTTCTTCAGAAGATTTCTAAAGACTGCTGTTGTCTTTTGCTGCTCGTTTGCTGCTGTTCCGCTTTGCTGATCCATAACCGTTCTGCTTTGCTATTCTTGGTGGTCGGCTTTCTGATGGTAATAGCCTTCTTTGTTCTTCCTTTGGGATTGATGATTCCTTAATAGCGTCTCTGGTTTGTTTTTCTACCTTCGTGGTTGGGTCCCTGTTTAGTTTCTTGTAGTGATCCGGGTGCAGCAGCATTTGTAACTTCATGTTGTAATCTGTGCGATCCATCACTACTGTTGCGTTGCCTTTATCAGCTCGTACGACGATTAGGTTCTCATTGCGGCGTATATCCTCAAGTGCTATCTTCTCGTCCTTGGAGATATTCCTTGCTGGTGGTTTAGCTTTCTGGAGGATGCGGCAGGTTTTATGTCGTATTTCTTCTGCTTCTTCGGCTGGCAGTCTTCGGATAGCACATTCCACTTGAGCGATGATTTCTTCTTTAGGTATTCTGGTTGGTGCGACCGCAAGGTTTAGTCCTTTGGCTAGTACTCTTGTTTGTTCTTGTGATAGTTGCAACGTTGACAGGTTGATGACGGTCTTACAGATGTCTAGTTCTGGTTGTGTATTGGTCTTCTTGGGTTTAAGTTTATCGAACTTCTTTACATGTTTCTTTGTCACTGTGTTGAAGTGGTGTTCTGAGTGTTCGTAGCTGATCTTGTCGATAGTTTTCCATAAATCTTCGTCCAGTAATTTGCTGCTGCGAACAAAAATAGGATATATAACGAGCAGCAAAAGACAACAACACCAGTCTTTAGAAATCTTCTGAAGAAGCTGACAGGATAGTCAGCGAAACGTCAAGTAAAATATTAACTACACGACATCACCCGAAAGACATTTCTACTATGGATTACGGTCGTGAAAGCCTACATTCAACGTTTAATAATATCCTGCATTGTTTTATTATTATTTGTTTAGTTCACGCGATCACGGACGAATTCACGTAAATTCGCGATACATCTGCGACATCGAACATTTAGTCATTAAAAGGGATGGTAGCGCGCTCGTTCGGCAAACGGAAGTCGCAAATTCAAATGCTACCGGTACCTTGTGATTTTTTATTTCCGCAATTAAATTTAATTTCGGCTATTATCAAAAATTTAATTTTCTATTGCTGAACTGCGCTCTTTATCAGATATATTTGGTGTTTACGTATTTACAAATGCTTTCGCTGAGTTGGTCTTTGTAACTTTGCTTATGATATTTTTTCCCATTATTCTAGGTGATATGGTTTCCGAGATTTCATCGGTCTCCACCCCTACAGAAGCATTTGGTACGTACATTCAAGATCAACATATTATGATCGTATCTTTCACTCTCGTTTTCTCTCTTTCAATTTCTAGAATTTACTGTTGCGCGTATCGATTGTAAACTATGCGATACGACATGTATACAACCACAAACGACAAATGCAATTCTTGGGTATTGAGTAACTATCGATAAACAAGACGACGTTTAATCATTCATAGAAGTAATTGTTTGTCGTAGTCACGTAGTGTTGGCGTGTTTGTGTGTTTTCGAATACAATTTCTTGTTTAATCGCATTGTGCCAACATCAGATTACAAAGCAAGGAAATATTGGATCATTATTAGGATAAAATTTGCAAGAATTTAGAAGGAAAAAAAAAATTGAAAGGCGAAACACACTCACACCGTACGCAACAGGAGCAGCAGCCGTCTGTCTAATCAGCTGTTTTGTAACGAGCAGAAGGCGATCTGTGAACTATCTGTCTGTTCTTTATCTTTATTTCGTTATTATGACATTTTTTTATATCGTTCGCGACAAATTTTAACGAAAGATCGTATTTACGAGATCATTTGGCTGTCCAACTGTACAATAAATAATGGCGTACGGTCTAATTTTGAGCGTCGTGTGTTGTGCTGTGGAATTCACAAAATAAGATTTTGAGGACAAAGAATTTTCGATTGCGTCGCGTATTTACTAAATATTTATGAAACGTCGTGCGTTTCTTCGTCGGGAACTCGAAGACAATCTCCATCATACTTATATGCAGATTCGGGAGGATGTTCCCGCAGTTCCTCGGTATTTTAATCTTCCTTATTTTGGCAAATCGCAGTTCGGTTAATGTCTTTCGCCCAAACAGCCATTTGTATCGAGTGGCGTCTAGCTGATCCCCCCGTGTGCGCCGTGTGACTGCGTGTTGCTGTTTACATCCCGAGAAGTCCAAATTCCGAAGCACTCATTATACACATAGGGAGCATATGCATGTACGTTTCAACCTGTGTCAGGACATTACTTAGGAATTCTACGAATGTCGTAAATATAAATGGGTGTTAATGCTAAGCCCCTCGGTGAAATATGCAACGGATGCGGCTTTACTATATAACATAAGCTATGGCTATTATTTTTATTCGTTCTCTCGTATTAATGAAGTTATCTTATTAGTAGAGGCTTATAATAGAAGCTATAGCGAATCTCCGTAAAGTAAATTAGCCTTTTTAGCAGATTTTTTTTGCTCGGAAATAAGTGTCCAATTTGATTAACGCCAAAAGGAAGTTTTTAATTATTGTCGCCGTTGACTTTATTTATTTCAATTAAGCTGATTAGTGATGAACAGTTTCTTTAACGTTTGACGCTCTAAATAGTCGAAAACGTTTTTTACAACAGCGATGGAAGGCTTGAAAATGAAAAATCAACGAAACGTTGCCAAATACAAGCCCAAATTAAAGCGTCTCTTTACAGACCTAAAAACCCAAATGAATTTTAGTTTCTAATAAATTTGACAATAACACTAACATTGGCACACATTTATTTATTCATTATATTATTAGACCGAAGCTATTTTTTCAAAGTAGTTTTCACAAGTTGTTTAAAGTTTCTAGAGTACACATCGGCCGCTAAGAGTTTCAGGAGTTATTTTCTTCAGATTGTTCACAATGCAATGGTGAACAAACAGTTTTTGAACAGCCACAACCATCATCTCCCCATAAATATTAGCTTCGTTATGAACTTAATAAGTGCAAAAACTACCCTCATTATCAAATACTCCGAAGCACATCCCCACACTGCGATACCGAACGGAAGCATCGATTCGAACGACGCACTGTAGATTGATTTCAACGTCCCAATGTTTAGTATCCTAATAATTACTGATCCAATAAAAAAGCACGTTTACTACGGATCACCAAACATTTATCATTGAAAGCTATTTTCGTAATGGATAAAAGCAGGAGAATAGGGAATGGTCCTACTCTATACAACTATGTATGGATGAATTTCGTGCTCACGTTGATTTATATCAACAAATTGTTCTCTGCGCTGCTACATTTCGTGAAATTGATGCAGTAAGTCGCAGACCCGCTAGTGGTAGGCTCAAGAAAATGATTGCTGAAACTGAAAGGATCGCATACTTAATAAGTCAATTAGAAAGCTTCAGAATTGAGAAACTATCTCGAGAAATGTCGTGCTGTGCAAGAATTAGAGCCCATTGATCATGTAGTGGAGGTGCAATTCTGCAATTGGTTTCAAAATCTCATGAATAACATCCTTAGTAAGTCCTTCTTCTCAAACGAAACATGGTTAAACATGTTGTTGTATTAACAAATAAACCATGCGCGCATGGTTCAATGAAAACCATTGCATCCTGAAAAGGTTGATGTTTCGATTCACGGAGAGGAATGATCGATTAATTGTTTTTCATGAAACGCTAAATGCAGAAAGATATCGTTTTCTAAATCTGTTGCATTGTGGCGAAGTAAGGGATGGATACTTTCAACAAAGAATGTTAAATTAAGAAACTCACACAGAGCCACCGCAGACAATGTAAGAACTTACCGAAGCAGTTCGAAACGTTTGTGACATGATGAACGCCTCAACATCTCGTCCGCGCATTTAACATTATGAAACGACGAGGAAGGATTTGAATTAAAATGAAAAATTTCCACAATAGCCGCTTACGTCTTAAGGTCGGATTTTCACAATGTGCGGCAAATTCTGATTTCAATATTCATTGTAGCAATGATCGTTATTGGCAGCAAATATTTTCTTTATTGGAGTTACATGTTTATAATGAAGTTCAAACCGAAACATATTCGCATTTAAGATAATAAAATTATTTCAACTCTGCATCACGAACCATCCAAGATCGACCTTAAACAGAAAATAATTTGCATCGTTACTATCAAACGTAAATTGATGTATAGAGTAAGCAAATCTGATAGCAAATCTGATAGCAAATCTGATAGCAAATCTGATAGCAAATCTGATAGAGTAAGCAAATCTGTAGAAAAAAGTAGGAACACACAGCGCCCTTATTGAGAACTGTAAGAAGCAGTATTCGCAGGTGTCCGCAGTGTATAAGGATAATTCTTGCTGGGAACTTGCTCTCAAACAACAGACCTTCAAAATTCATGAAACCTTCCACCCAAACAATGTTATTCCTTTTTATTCTTGTTTCCTGATTCGATGCGCCATGTTTTAGCTTCCGTTCTACCTTTAATGAATACTGTCAGTACTGCTTGGTCTGATATCAATAAAGTTTAATTGATTTTATATTATTATCATGTGATATAAAGAGGTGGTACCTAAAGGTTTCTTCCACTGTAGTCGAGTGACTTATTGTGCCTTTAAAAAGTCAAGAATTTTCTTCAATTTTATGTTTAAGAATTTGCTCGGATGCTCCTAAATCACTATGTGTCTGGCCAAATTCAAATTATCAATTAATCGACAATTCCTCGGTTTTGCACGTATTTTGCAGTACCACTAAACTTCAGCTGTTCTTCAGACATGTTAGCCGTGAATCCTATAAAAATCATACGAATTTGCTCGCCCATGCAATAATTTTCTAAACTCTTATTAAAACTGTTTATTATTTCCAATTGTAAATGGTGCAACATGAATATCATTTTTAGATATTGGTATAGTTTTAATCGTCTGGATAATTCGGAAACAACAAGAAACGAGAAGACCTCTGCGTAGACTTCGATTAGATTAGACCATGACCGTGCTGTATACGGCTTAGATTAGAATTAATTACTTTAGAAACTTTCCAGTGGCACATTCAGCGCGCGCTGTTTTGCTTTTATTATTATTTTTTTCTAAATTGAATATAATTACGTCCAGATACACGCACACATCCACACACAATGTGGCGTACGTACGGCATACATGCTCGTAAATACAGACTAGACGGAATATCCAGAGTTAATTGCTTCGGAGGCGATCTCTCTTAATATTCTATTTTTTTCGCCATGCGCGTTGTTTATAAAACATTGTAACGCCGACCGATAAAATTAAATAAAAACAAAAATACGGGCGAGAAATATTCAGGCGCCGGCGTCATCCTTCTGATTGTGTCACAGGCGTGTCACAAGCGGCGATTATACCAGCATGCAGAGATTCTTGAACATGTACACAAGATACGGAGTTCCGCCGCTAAGTTCTTGTACCGAGACGTTCTTCTTTATTGCATTCCAAGTTCGAAAGGGAAAAATTAAAAAAAAAGAAAAATCCAAAATGAATGATAAATCCTGCAAATAATAAAACCAAAAATCTTTTCCCTTATCTAGCAGACATCGTAATAACAACATGTGCTTGTTCTTAGAGAGTTAGGCACCTTCTCGGATGAGATGCTTGGTGCTATCTTTCGCTGTGAGGTTTTGCCTTAAATTCCAAAGCTATCATTTACATTTCACATTTCCACGAATAAGATATAAAGAAGATTGAATTTCGTCACTTAGTGGTTGTTGGCTGTCTACGTCGAGGTCTAGAAAAAATAATGCTAAAAGAGCTTCCCCGTGGTATGGATGGAATCATTTACAGCAAACACAATTTGGACGGAGTTTGTGTCCAACATTTTCTGTGTGTTCTGTTATATACAGCGTGGTAAGCTTGTGAGAATCTTTTACATGTGCAGCTCCCGGTTTACGTCGCTGTCTTCTAAACGGCAGGCATGTGTTTTTGGGTAGGAGAGGGTGCCAAGAAGTGTCTAGCTCGTCGTTTTGTAATATTGTGGCATTAACCGTGAGCGAATTAAAGTTTAGAGTTAAAATACTCTCGGAACCACGCTGAGGTAGGCAGACTCATGTTTGTGTATAGTGTATTTTTTCTCTTATTACACTTCGTTTGCCGTAAGTGATTCCATTGTGTTGTGTATATTTTTTGTATTTTTATTACGCAAAAAAAAAACCCTGCTCAGTGAAGAAGGTGAGGATGACATATTTTTTATACCAAATCGATTTTATGTTTGCTTCACGTAGGCGAATAGTAAGCTGTGTGTGGCACTATTTCTATGACTCTTATTACTTCTATTAGTTTCTCTGGATTGGATGCTAAGTTGATCTCTATTTAACTGTGTTGTCTGTGTAATCATGTTTGTTCATGCTGATGAGTTTTCTTTTCACAAAGTTAACAATATCTAAAGCCCGAATTACAAATATTTTCTCCAGTTTGTTCTATTCAAAGATTTCGTAAGCTCATTTAATTATTACGTCAACTTCAGTAGCTGCTCTTATACACGAATCTGTGAGAGATTTCTACAGAAATTGCTGAGAACAGATTAGTAGGCTGATTTAGGATTTAGTAGGCTGCGAACAACAACGTTTGAAGATCAAATACTGTAGATTGCAGCCGATTGAAATAAAAGAATCCCTTTTATGAAGTTCTAAACTTCCTCGTATTTTATTTATGGGACTTTTATCTATCGGCTGCAATCCCCAATATTGTTTTCCATCTTCAAACGTTGTCCTAACGTACACAGCCATTACTTTTGCTCTGAATATGAAGAGCGATAACTTTTGTTTATGTCCGGTAGAGGTCTCGAAAATAGTTTCTTTCCTATTCTGGGATTCCCCACCCTCCAGTCGCGATTCAGAAACGCTGTATTACGCTTATGGAGACTTTTAACGACGAAATAAAAGGAACACCTTTTAATTATCTCGAGATATTTGTAGACACCGTTGCTTAATCGCAGGACCTCGTATTGCTTGCATATGTAGAAACTAACTGGTCGATGTAAATTAGCATGTTTACGATTTCACGATACGAGCAAAGGCATCTCATATCCGACGATTTATTTGAATTCCTTCGCAAATACTCACCACGCGGTCACAATGAGTACGCTACATATATTGCAACGGTGTTGATAATGATGATGATGATGGCGATGATGGGATATCTTCTTCGCCCAACGCACATGCCTTCTCCGGCTCATTATCGATAAGTACGTGCACGCATACAAACGTATTCGTATCTGCATATATTAGCTTGATTATTGCGCTGCGACCGAAAATGCGAACGCATTCGACAGATAAAACCTTTCCCCTCTTTGCTCGTCGCATCGATTATTAATAAGGCAGAGTTTGTTGTTTGTTGTTGGTTTGGTACGATCGCGATTCAGAAGGTTAAAAATAGCCAACTGCCGCTTTTAAAATAAGATCTGCATTTAAGGTCAATGCTACTTTTATTCGCGATAATATTGCGTATTCCGTTTAAGGAGTACTTGTAATATTACAATTGAAATCCTCATTAGCGATTACGACGGTTGCACGAGAAAGAAGGAATTTTAAGAAGCGTTTATAAATAACTGTTAAGCAATTTAGCCAAGGTTATGTGAAGTAATCAACGGTGGGAAATGACGTTCATTTATAGAAATCATGGCAGATAATTGCCTTATTGCCAAATTTTAAATTTCGAGCGCGTCTAAACGATACGGCGAATGTCACGAAACTAATCGCGCCGTTGATTGATCGGTAAAACGAAGACAAGCCTCAAGTTTAAGTTTTAAAAAGATGATAACCGCAGAGCTCTTATGGAGAAGAATGATATACTAGCATTGCGATTTTCCTTCTTAAAGAAATACCAAGAAACGTCGACAACTTCTTTAAAAAAATACAAGCAGGATGACGGTATGAAAAGTGTCAGAAGACCCGGAGGTTCCCCAACTTAGAAGAACCTTCAATAATTTTAACAGACAATGCTCCGTATCACAGTTTCACTTGAGAAGTCGCCAAATCAAAGTTCTACGTCCAAAGGAGATATTATTACGTGGCTAATTTTCTAAAAATATTTTCAAATTCAAAGTATTTTTGATTTAGGCAAAAACAAATATGAACTTGTACGTACAATGATGCAATTAATTTTGGATGTATGAACTGGGAAATTAATTTTTTCTGAAAAATTTAGTGGTCAGTGGATGAATGGAAAAATTGCTACGTGAAGAAATGGGTTCGATCGATGCAAAGATGGAAAGCTTTCTGTACAGTGAAAAGCTTTCAAACTTGACAACAAAAACAGATCAGTAATATTTTGGTTTAATGTATTCACTCGGCTAAAACCACAATAAAAGAATGTCAATGGAATCATCTAGTAACACCAGCTATTCTCCCAATAAAAAAATATAATTGCCTCAACAAAAAAAGCAAACATTAAATATATGTTGCCGTTACGGAATTGAAATTGTTAAACCAATTGTTGTTTATTGAAGGAAGAAATCTCCAATAAAAAAATTATTGTTGGTTTAACAAACCACCTTCTCTGTGTGTAGGACATGGTTGCTTATTCTGCGTTATCCAAAATTAATATTAAGTATACATATGATTAAATGAGTGTGATTGAGTTGACAGATATTATTGGTTTGTTAAGTTTCATATATTTTTTATTAACAACACCACTTCTCAGTACTGCGCGGATATAAAAATGGTATTTTCCGTGGACGAGGGTAATTTTGTGTTTTTCTTTGTATTGAGCTGTGTTTAAAATACATTTTACCATTGTGCTTAGGATAAAGCAAAGCGCCATGGCAAAAGTAAAACAATTAATGCATGTACGCGCCTTAATTCAACCAAAAATGTATAACAGACTTTCATTTTATCAAACTACTTTGAAGATGTAGCTAGGAGTCGTAACATATGCTAATTTTGGTCTAGAGAGAAGCCTAAATAAGGTAACTTACAAATGTACGAGTTTTGTTGAAAATTGAACAGCCAAAATATTTATTTATCCAAGTAAGTTAAAGAACATATTCTTCCAAAACCTTTCGTATTTACACTGCCGTTCAGCGAAGTTCGGTCGTACAATAAAAATCTGTTATATCCCACTGTATACAATTATTAATACATAAAATTAGAAAAATATTAAGCATACACTCTTTTCTAAGGGATTAAAGCCATAAATTATTATGTAAAGTAGAAATATTGCGACGATCACAATAAAGTCCCTTTTATTATCATTCCAAGAATTTCTCGGAAGTACCGATCTTTCGGAACGGGTCGTTTGGGGATTATTAACGAACAATACATTTAGGAAATATACCGCAGCATCACTCTTGTTTATTTATCACAGGCGTAAAGATATAAATTTGCTTCATTTTACTGTTGAACGTGTGTTGGTGTGCATCTGTCGTTTTTGGGCGAAAGTTTTAAGAAAATTTACTTCAAAATAGCACGTGGCAAGCCTACCAGTGTAGAAAAACGTTCACGCATTATTACGCTGTTTGAAGAAGGATATTCGGGGCGACAAATTGCTGAAAAAATAAATATGAGAAGTTCAACAGTAAATGACATCATAAAGCGATATCGGACAACTGGAACTATAGAAAATCGTGTTCGTCCTGGAGCATCTAGGAAAACAACAAATGCTGAAGATTTGAGAATTGTATTATTAAACAAACGCAATAGAAAATTAACAGCGCCACAAATAGTAGCCGAAGTCAATCGCGGCCGTGAAGAACAAGTTTCGGCGAGTACGGTAAACCGTCTACTTCAACAAGCGGACCTTCATGGACGCATTGCCATTCGAAAACCCTTATTACGTCAGGGCAACAGAGCAAAACAGCTACAGTGGGCCCGTTCTCATCTAGATTGGTCGTTAGGTGATTGGAAACACGTGCTTTGGAGTGACGAGTCAAAGTTTGAGGTTTTTGGGCAAAATCGACAAGTTTATGTCCGAAGATCTAAAACCGAAAAGTGATCCCGAACTGCATTGTGCCTACAGTGAAGCAAGGGCGTAGTTCTGTGTTACTGTGGGGATGTTTCTCCTTTGCTGGGACGGGAGATTTATGCAGAGTGCAGGGTGTAATGAGCAAGGAAAATTATTTTGCAATACTCCAGAATCATGCAGTGCCATCAGGATTGCGAATAATAGGCCGTAACTTTACATTAATGCATGACAACGACCCAAAACACACTGCGTTAGTGTGTAAGAACTATCTAAAGGAGCAAGAAGAACAGCGCACCCGGAAAGTAATGACATGGCCCCCACAAAGCCCAGATTTGAACCCTACAGAGTTGTTGTGGGATGAATTGGACAGGAGGATCCGAGAAATATGCCCAACTTCACAAGAACATTTACGGAATATTCTGCAACATGAATGGATTAATATTCCACAATCCGTTTTAACGAAACTTATCGAAAGAATGCCTAGAATAGTTCGAGTGGTGATTAACAGCAAAGGAGGTTTTTTTGATGAAAAAAAAAAAATATTGTTCAGTATGTTATATTAGGCCAGAATAACTTTTTATCTATTTATTTTTGTCTTTTTTACCTGTACATGGAATAAAATTGCATTTTGTTTTTAGTTTCGTTTGTTTCTGTAACGTTTTCATGTTTTTTACCAACCGACCGAACTTCTCTGAACGGCAGTGTACATCATCACCAGCCTCCATTGGTTGTCGACCATAAATTCAATTAGATACTTAAATTTTCCGTACGGCTCCGTAGGCAAGATTAACTATTTGAGTAGCCATTTTTGTTTTTCATTTTTTAGAGCTTATTTTTTCATTTTTTAGAGCTAATGCTGATGGTACTTTGGATGTGGACAAGGAAATTCATTGAGGATCACCATAAAATTAATCAGTTGAAAGTATTTCAAATTTAATTTATGATTTCGAAGAATTTAAAAATATTAGGCTTTCTCTATTAGAGATCACAAACTAATCAGACGTGTTTTGATTGGCTAGAAAAATCCTGTTTTTTGACTGATTTCACAGAATACATATGATTAGCTCTGATTAGTTTATGGTTACTGTTGGCACAAAGCTCTTATACAGGGTATTTTAAAAACTTGTTAGTTGGAAGTTTTAATGATATTCTAGAAGATCGATCTAGAAAAGCGATTTTAGCATGATCGTAAATACTTCGAAAACAGTTGACTTTAATAGGTCCGATGCTACTTCTAACTAACGACTTTTGTGAAATAAACACACATAATAATATTTTAAACATATTTGATAAAACATGTTTTTGTTCTTGTTCTTGACAAAATCTCGTGCTTTATTCGCCTTTTGGGTGTAATTTCCGACTTGAAATTTGAAATTTTAAAGATGTTTTCATCTCAGTAGGCTCAGCGATCGTTTGTGAGAAACTCAAAGTTGTCTCACCTCGTGTTCTCCATTTTAGTATCGCGATGAATGCGATAAATTAGCAAAACGCCGGAAGCTTGGGTAATAAACAAAGAGTCAACCTATTTAAAAATCCAGTCGCTTTCTCCTTACCCAATCTTCGTATTTACACCTCCGTACGTAAGGATACGAAAGCGACAGAGACAGTATTATTTCTTTATCGATTGATAAATATTCCAGTTGTAGCGCACTTTATTCA
>LR736870.1:3658637-3739624 GCA_902654985.2 Oryctes borbonicus
TTTTTTTTACTTAAATAAACGCGTACTTAAAAAAAATCAAAATTTAAACGTTTTTATTAGGATGATACAAATGAAACGATTTCGTATATAGTGTTAAATATATATATATATATATATATATATATCACAATTTCATTTACAAGCAGTTAGTACATAATATCAATTTGTTGGCGAACGTAAAATTGTGTTTTAGAAGTCAAGTTAAATACGAATTAGAATTTAAAATTGTTCGATCAAAATTCTTAAAATAAATGCACTATTTGCACAATGTCATCTATTTAAGAAGTCCCGAACTAACAAATATATAGAAATTTGTAATTCAATACCATTGTACCATATTTCTTTTCTTCGCCTAAATGCATAATATTCAAATTTTAAAGACCAATCGTTAATTCGTTCAATGTTTCCGGGCATCTATATATTTATTCAAAATTTGAAAATTTTTGAATTAAATCTTCCACTATTTCTCATGCACCACTTCAACAGAATTTTAGCAAATCTAAGGGCTATCTACAATTAATGGAATTTATATTTTAAAATTGTTTATTTACTTCAGGAAACATGATTGACCCCCCCCCCCCCCCCAATTTTAATTAAATTCTCTTCCCGCCATTTACTTTCCTAAAGCAGTATGGCGTAATGCTCATAAATCATCTAAAAAAGAAACTATCGGGAATAAGCCTTCTTGATCCTCGAATTTTTTTTTTTTTTTTTTATACAGTTAATATGGAATTCTTCGGAAAAACGCAGAAATAACTCAACACATTTAGTAGTCATAAATCTTTATTCATTTATTAAAGGTCGTCTATTATACAATCATCGTTACAAATACTATGATCAAGAATTCTTTTTTTTTATCTATAGACGAAAGAATCATTATTGTAATAATAATAGTGCATAAAAAAACGTTTTAACAGTCTTTCAACATTCAATCAAAGAGAACGAAAAACAGTTGTATGGGACTTGGAGGTTTCCACTACACAAACTATTTCGCTAGTCTTAAGTAATTACAAAAACAATCAGGATTAAAAAAAAATTGAACAATTTTATCGTATCACAAATAGAACGAAGGACAATAAACAAAAAAAAGAAACGTAACTAAGTGAAGTATGTAGATCTCGTGATTCAAAACGAAAAAAATAGGATGGAGAAAGAAACTTGTTATTCTTTTGCTAATCCGATCGTCTTTTAAAACTAATTCCCGCTAACAAGTAAGAAAGGAGGAAAAAACCGAAGGTTGCGAAGATTTCCTCCCGTTAGATATCCTATTACATAAAATGAAATTACAGCAGTGTAGGTGTCTCGCTAAATATTCCTTGCTTGTTTAATTATTCTAAATATGTAAATGTACTAATAATTATTATTAAATTAACAGATGCCTTTATAATATAAAAATATACAAATAAAAGGCAAGACTATACTTTTTTTTTGTTTGCGTTTGTGAATATGTCCGATTAAAAGATATATAATTTTTAATCTGTTTGTGTGTGCATATATATTATTTATTTTCTATTGTGGTTTGCTAAAATAATTAGAAGCGTTCGGATATCTTTCGGGCGTAAAATCCTCGTTATCCTGTAAAGTAGACTGAACACTGGTTCGTAACAGTTCGCGATAAGCTGATTGTATGTTTATATCGGCGGCTGCGGCTTGTGAAACTGTCTCTAAAGGTGCAACGGCCGCTAGTCCTGATGCGGTAACAGCACGTCTCACACTATCTGTAAAAACACAAATACAATATAAAATATACTATACGAGATAGTTCAAGCGAATACGAGTATAGTTTGAAAAGTTTCAAGCCTCAACATGGATATGCCGTTACCGGATGGAACATCGGAAAAGTTCAACAAACGGTACTAGACGCCCGTCAAATTAAGGATAAATAGCAAAGGTGCGAGCATCTCGAAAAAACTCGCTTGTCATATATTGACTGAAGATTAGGATATAAACCATGCGTTCGGTGCCGCGCTAATTGCAAGAAATGTCATGAAGAGGTCCTCTTTGTACACAATTCTCACAAGCAGACGGCCCTCACGATCGGACAATATTTCTGGAACCCCTTTTATAGTTGTACATTTCTACGTAAAACTCGTCCTGACAAGCGGACAACAAATGCGGAGAGGGTAATTTTCTTTGACAGACCCCAGGAGCGGACACGAAACTTCGAAAATGGATAGAAAAAAGCACGTTAAAAAGCGTAGCTTGTTCGCTCTCACCCAAGATTGAGTCGCGTCATGTTCCTGAGATTCACTTTTGCATTAATTGTGAGAGAGTCGTGGAAGCTGCGTAGAACAAAAGCATGGCGCCTAAAAAAAGCTGTTTGTTTTTAAGGCAAAAAAATTGAAGTGATTAATGTTGCTGAGTAAAAACATTTGAATGTTCGCTGGTCGGGTCAAAGGTATGTCTATTGACGAAAATTTTAGATTCAACATAGGCAAAAGTCAGACGGGTGAAATTATAAAAACATAAGAAAAACATTCATAGGTAATAGCAATCAGGTGAAAATTTAGAATCAAAAAAGCAGAAAATTAAAGGTAGTGCCAGCACAGATTGATAATGTCGGTATATTCTCATTATTTGGATCAAGGTCAAAGAGGCGCAATATGCATATTTTGCTTTTTTTAGACCCTCCTGGATCACGCCAAAAAGAGCTAAACTTAATAGTTATTTACGAACCAAATGCATGAAGAACCTTCACGAATGAGTAGCCTTTACAGCTTCGAAGGTCATAACACTGTAGTCTTTAATGAGTTTTTATTTACCGGTAAGCGTCATCCATTAGAGTGGTGGATTTCTCACATAGTGTTATCGATTATCTCAACGTTAGTCAATATAAACGTCTAATCGTAGCCGGGAATAATTTATTGCAAAGTAAATAAAAATAAAAAAAACTGGATGTCTTATTGCACCATGTGCTAACATATTAGGCCTAAGAACTTGGTTAACGTTATGGTCAAATGTGGTAAATTAGCCATTATTTCTGTACAAATTTATTTTATTTCTCATAATAAATACTAAGTTGTGCAACGGAGATAGGTTACCTTGAATCACTTGTGGAAGACTACCTTGGGGTTTCGCATTGGTCACAATCTTGCGTCGTTTACTTGGCATACCCGAGAGGTACGCGTCGCTAAAAGTAGGCTGTGGAATCTGTCTACGTTGTCGGTTACTGTCTCTTACTATGATCGGTACCCATTCCTACAATTATATTTTAAAAAAATGCTTGAGGTTAAAGAATGACACACAAAAAATTTCACGTTTGTAATTTTAAAATTTAAAGTATGCTATGAGAATGCCACCAAACGTCCTTGAAAACCCCGTCGCCTTGGCCCTTTGCTTCAAGTTAGCATGCCACTATGTTAAATAGTTTTCAAAGATTCATTTGAATTATCTAAGGACATTATCAAAAATATAAATGGTTGAATGCATATCTGACAAACTAGTTCAACACGCTGATGTGCGATGGTACTGCACGATAAATGTTGAAAAGTTGATATAAAAAAACACAATCTTTTAATTAACCAATAAAAGTGTTTTAAAGACATATACTTGTGATCAAGAAAGTGTGACTGACAAAACCGTGTTTCCGTTATCGTACTACTTACAGCTGGAACCTGATCGTGCCACGATTCGGATCCTAAATCTACAGGAGGTAAAGGTTCTGGATCGTTTTGCAAATCGATAATCGAACTAGGCGAACCATTTGAGGAACCGCTGGCTTCTTGCTCTTCAACTTCCATAGGCTACGGAATAAGTTGCGGTTTAAAATATGCTTCTGAAAGTAATCAATCATTTCCAACTCACTTCTTCCGCTGGCCTATCCGGATTACTACTTTCCACAACCGGCGACGTCACAGCATCGACACGTCTCACTATATACGGCTGCAATATGCTGTCTGGCACGCTCAGATTCAAGATAAACTGACGCAGCTGCGCCCTGCTAGCCATCGAGGTCCAGGCCTCAAATACCCTAGGAACGCCCTGCATATGTTGCCTCTAAAGTTTGGAGGAAACAAAAAAGAAAGAGACATAGCATAAATTTCTTGGTACATTTAGAGAAACGAAGTACAACATACAACTATATGATCGAGCACGCTTTCAACCCCTTGTTGTCCGTTAGCACTGGCATGCAAAATTAAAGCACATAGTTGCCTCAACGTGATGGAGCACTGGTCGACCAGCATCCGCAGCGAGTTCGGGTTCCGCGACGCCGCTAAGGATATGATGTTAGGTAGGCGAGTTCGGAAGAGTAACTGCGTCGATCGTATTATATCGATGTCGTCGCGAACAGTTAGATTCTCCTAGAGAAAGAAAAAAGAATCAGACGAGAAATTTTTCTAGACATTATTTTCTGTATTACACTGTTTAGCGCATATTTTTTTTTTTAAATTGAACAGCGTGTTCTGACCCAACATCGAATAGTAAGAATATTTAAAAATTAAAAATCAATAATGAAAATCCAAAAAGCATCAAATAAATAAATAAAAACGTTACCAAATTCTCCAGAAGTGGTTGCATTTCTACCATAAACCTATTAACGCCTCTATCCACAGCAGCCGTACTGGTATTACCATCCAAAACACGTTCCAAGAAGAAATTCCTTATGTTCGATCTCATCCGCATCAGAGGTTCTAATTGACCGTTATTAAGTCGAATTAAATCACTAAAAAAAAAAAAAACGGTTAATTTGTTTAAAACAACCTCAGTAAATAAATTTATAAAAAAACTTACGCAATCGTTAAATTACGCGACAATAACATTATTAGGTCGGTAAAGATGCTCTCCCCTTCTACGTAGTTATCATCTGAGAATTGCTCCATTAGCTGTGATAGTGTGGGACCGTGTGGACCAGCAATATCAGAAATATTCTGAAAAATTATGAACAGTTTAAAGACAGTTCTCTGTGGGTATGAATTAAGCAGTGGTTGAAGTATTTGGAGAGAATATTGAAACGAAAATAATTAGGATTGTAGTCTGTCCTTGTCAGTTTATATCAAATTTGAAGATAAAAAAAATGTCACCGTATCAAATGACCCTTATCGTTTTGTCGTGAATTTTAGAAACTTTATTCCATAACCATATTTCTTTAAAATCAAAAATGTAAATTTTGAATTTATACTTTTTCTATTGAAGTAGCATGATCTGTAAAATATTTTGTTGTTTTAGGCATTGCCGTAGTAAAATTTTTAAAGAAAAAAAAACAATTTTCAATTTCTTTCCTCTATTAACTGAAATTATTTATTACCATATTTTGAAGATGCGGCAAAAAAGGCATAGGCATCACCACAGGCGCAGAAGGCGTGGTTTCACTTGGTGGTGGCGACGCTGGCGAATCGGTGGTAGTGGCATTAGCATTAGCGCCAGCAGTTGGCGGCGGCGTTGCTGCCGGTTGGGCGTTCTGCTGAGTCGTCCTCTGTCTATAAGCATTTCTAAACGAATTAACTATCCCTTGCACAATATTATAAACAGGATGCAGTTGCACCGCTTGAGGTGGAAGCTGGGCATCCGGCCTAGCGTTGTTGTTCTGATTACTCTGCGGTTGCACGTTTCGCGCCTGTATTCTACGCCTCGGCGTCACGTGATGCGAATTGCATGGCAAGAACGGATCGAAACCTTGCATCGCGTGCTGCGCAAGATGGACATGCGGCCTTGCGGTGGACCTAGTATGCGTGGAAGTGGTCGGTTGGGTTTGCGTATTCCCACGGGCTTGAGAGTTCTGACCGGCGTTCGGCGCGTTGTTCGGGACTGAAGATTGAGTGGATTGGCTAGAAGAATCGGCGTTCGGTGCGGAAGTGGGCGCCGAAGTGGTTGCTTGCGCAGTTGTCGTGGCACTTGTTTGATTTGTGGTGCGATTGATGATTTGTCCGGCCATTTGGATGATCGACTGAAGGAATTCTGGCGGTGGGCCGTTCATGGCACCTCGTAATACTGAAGATATCAAAAAATTAATTAGATTCGCTTTTGTTTCTTTAAAAATATCGTTTATGTGCCAGTGTCCGTTAACAATACTCAATTTGTTAATTTAACCAATATTTTAAATGTTTTTACAATCAGTTTCGCTCATTCTTGCGTCTCTCTTCACAAATCACAAAAAGGATGGAATAAATGGAATTTTAATACAAAACTGACATTTGTTGTGAAACAAACTGGTCTTGAATAAAGCCACTCATATACAGAACATATACATCAAATGCACTGAAGCAAACATCAAACAGAACCACTCATTTAAAGCATGTTTATATAATCACTTACAGTAAGAAATGCACTTACCGTCCCCACCTTGATTCGATCCTAATAAAGTGGCCTCCAAAGAATCGATGGTGATGCTTTCCGGTGTGACCTCCATGAAGAACTCGAGGTTAGGATTATTAAACGGCACTCCGCTTGAACTGGCCGTAGTTACAGGAGTCGCAGCATCTTCTTGATCGTTAGGGCTAGAAGCAGCGGCCGCTTGAGCAGCGGGCGTTTCAGTGGAAGCGTTGTTACTCGACGGCTGCGCTGTTGCATTAGCTGGTGCATCTCTAGGTGGACCACCGCCAATGTTGGAACGATGGATGCCTCGGATCTCAATCGGAAACGATTGCACGTGAACCGACGTGGGAAGCAACCCAAGCATTTGCGGTGGAATATGCGCCGTAAATGTGGGGCCTGCATTGCCGGCCGTATTCGCCGTAGGCGCGGTGGCGGTGTTCGTCGTATTGGTGCTTGTTTGTTGAGTTGTTGAAGTGTTGTTTGACGGCATGCTGTCTTGTGAAATATTTATCTCGGCCTGTAATGAAGATAATATACGATGAAATCGCAGATGTTAAAGATAAAAGATATCGAATACCTCAACTTGGATTGGGAAGCCAGTTTGCACCACTGCGGAATGCTGTATCAGAATCGGACGACACAATAACGGTCTAGGTGGCGGTGTGCGCACTCGCACTATTATGTCGCTTAGAGAGTGGTAGGCGTGACCCAGGAAGTGTAGAATTTCGGATACGCGGTTTATCATTGCCTGCGTTTTTCTAACATCCTAAAAATTAAAGATCTAATACAATACAATACACTAAATAAAAAGTTCTTTATCGCTGTTTTTGCTAAATATCATAGTTGAAGATTTAATGTGACACCAAAATAATTTGATACGTTATATTACATCCATAACACTGTAGGTGGCCATTTCCAGCCTTTTAAAGGAGACAATAACACACTGGGTAACGATTTCCAACTACGTTGAACAGTGAATGCTGGGAGACGGCAGTAAAAACAGAATCGTGAATGATTATGTATAGGGAGGGCGCGGATATCGGGGATTCACTGTATTTAATAAGTAGTACTTTCAAGATGTACAAAAAATAATTCAAAAATTTTAATTAAAATTACATCACTTACCACTGCCGGTGTACTAGGATCCTGTCGCATAAAGGTTTGATACTGTTCTAAGAACGGCGCTAATCGTATTTGTAAACGTAACAAAGTATCCAAAAGATCAGCCATTTCAGATGTCCTGGATGCATTCCTACAAAAGTACAATTAATTTAGCCAATAGGAGACATTTGACATTTTAATTTCTGCATTTACTCCGCCAATGTATGTCCGTTTGCTCCTTCAGCCGCCGGCCTTTCGGCAGACGCTGCATCTCCGTTAGTTCCACCTCCATTATTTCGTTGTTCAACGGCTAGATCTTCTACAGATACTGAAGCGGGAGAGGCACCTTCTGGCGTGGAAGAGGCTGAATGCAACGGAGGCGTATCCATTTCGACGTTGATTGAAGCAGAGGCGGCTCCGCTTGCGACGGCAGCAGCTGCTCCTTCTTCAGAAAAGTTATCCGCTTCGGCGTTATTATCTGCAATTGCTCCATTTTGAGCTCCACTCAGAGGCCTAAAAGTAATCCTTCGAATAGCGGAAAATCGATTCATTCACTGCATTGAACTTACACGGGCGTTGCATTCAATAAACTATCATGTACGGCCGAAATGACTTCGTCTATAGGCTCGTTAAGAGAATTACTAGGAACTATGACGCGTGCCTCAAATATAGGCGTCACTTCCTCTTGAGGTTCCTCCGAGGACGGTTGATCCGTACCACGTGATGGATTTTCCAATTGGCTTAGAACACCTTCGGCTCTTCTCAACATTCTAAGTATTCAAATTTAAATGTTAAGAAAGGAGACATAATAACAATAAGTAAGAATGGTTATTATGGAAAATTATTGAAGTAAAGAGTAGTGACTATATTAAGGCATCGTGAAAAATATAATTTAATCATGCTTATGGGAAAAATCAATCAATCCAAAAAAATACAAAGGGGAATGATTCAGCATGTTTAGGTTAGTATTATAGATTATTAACTAATTGAAAAAAATAGATAAATAAGTCAGTAAAGTACCTTCTTGCGACATTAAGCCTGCTAGCTGCAAGACTATGAGTAGGTGGTGGTGGTACAATCCCTTGCGTTTCCATGAGATTCGAAGGAATCGCCATTGATCCCAAGTACATTCCATGCTCTAAGCCTCGTAAGTTCCTTCTTTGCGGTTGAGGAGATGCGTTTCTATTTGGATTCTGTGATGTGGTTGGTGGGGCTCTTTGAACTAAATGTACCACTTTTCCGTTAACATCTAAAATCATTAATAAGATATATTCCTTTTTTCTGAATTAAACATCAAATTCTTACCATATTCACTTAATTTAATGTCATTTTTGAGAATCCTACCACAATAAATGATACGCTGGGTATCTGCCGGTATATTAATAGACTCGGCAATCTTCTGTTTGAATTCTGCCACAGTAATCTAAAATTCAGGCTTTAAAAGAATCGAACACAATAAAATCGGTACTTACATCATCATTAACTGTAAAAGAATGATTTTGAGAATCTAAAGTTTTAACAGTCAATTCGATCATCATCTGGAACAAACAATTCGGAATGCACTCTATGGATTGAACAACAATATCGTGTAAAAGTGAGTAATGCAGTAGATAAGAAGGAGAAACGATTGTACTTTTTCCTATTTCGGATCTCGTCTTATTGCATTATACACAGTTTTACATTTAAATAGGGGGAAAGAACTAGCTAAACGCATTACCTTTAGGTGACGGTGGTATTTCTAGGCATACGCATTCAAATTGTTAGATTATTTCCTCAGCGTTGCACCAAAAAGCGAATTAGGAATTTATTGATACAAAAAGCGTCCAGAATATAAAACACACCTAATACGATGCACCAGGCAACTCAAAATGGCTGTTACCAGTTGTCAAAAAACGATTCTGCCACGACAAAGATACAAATACGCGTATAATTGTGACCTGACAACACAAACGATTAAATTATAAAAATAATTATCAATTCAAATTTACGTATTAAGAGCGTACGAATAAATAACAATATTCAAAATTTTCTATGCAAATTCGCTATAAATCAAGTTATTTTGAATTTGATAACTGTGACAAAATAATGTTTTTTATATTTAAATCACATGTTCCTTGTTATGTTCTTTTTTATTAGAAATTACCTAATTAATTATTCCAATAAATAAAATAATCCAATTATGGTTAATTCAATTTTAAAATTCGAATCGCATCAGATTTAATTGGAAATATCTCATGCATTCACATGCATCCACAAGATACCTTTCGATCTACTGATACCCGTGTTCACAGTTATTAATCACTGTTACAAGGAGGTTAAAATCAAAGATTCAATTTTAGGTTATGCTTAAGAGCATCGAATTTATTTGAATATAAATCGTAAAAATAAATAATTTGTTATTGAAAATTATCTATGTATAAAAATGTGTGAAAATGTGCCAGAAATTGTACAAGAAGCGGTCTTAAAAAAAACGGTCGCTACATCATTACTAAATGAAAAAGTTGCTGGATATGATTGGAATAATGGACTAGATTTTAATAGATTACTCGATTCTTATCGGTGCAGCGGTTTTCAAGCCACTAATTTCGGTTTAGCTGTTGAAGAAATTAATAAAATGATCGCTTGCCGCCAACAGCCAATACCGCAAGATAAATACAATGATAGCGAAGATCAATTTACTCAAATTAATAATAATTGTACTATATTTCTGGGATATACATCGAATATTGTCTCGAGTGGACTTAGGGAAACTATTAAATTCCTAGTGCAACACAAAATGGTATTCATGCTACGGTAAAGATATCATATTATTATATAAGCGGATTATAATTATAGATAGATTGCATTGTTACAACTGCAGGAGGTATCGAAGAAGATTTTATAAAATGTTTCCTTCCTACGTACTTGGGTAACTTTCATTTAGATGGAAAAATGCTCAGGGAAAATGGAATTAATAGAATTGGAAATTTGCTTGTTCCGAACGATAATTATTGCAAATTCGAAGATTGGATAATGCCAATTCTTGACGAGATGTGTACCGAACAGAAAGAGAAAGGAATTGTATGGACTCCCAGTAAGATGATTCAAAGATTAGGGGATAGAATTAATAA
The DNA here is from genome assembly GCA_902654985.2 of Oryctes borbonicus. Taxonomy (NCBI): domain Eukaryota; kingdom Metazoa; phylum Arthropoda; class Insecta; order Coleoptera; family Scarabaeidae; genus Oryctes; species Oryctes borbonicus. Next base: position 3,669,101 of record LR736870.1, read on the forward strand.
TGAAGAAAGTATATATTACTGGGCAGCAAAAAATAATATTCCGGTATTTTGTCCTGCATTAACAGATGGTAGTCTAGGTGATATGATGTTTTTCCATTCGTTTAAAAATCCCGGATTAGTCTTGGATATTTTGCATGGTATGAATCCCGAAGAAAAGATTTTGTCTTGTCATATTCCTCATTAATTTGTTTTAAGATTTACGGAGGTTGAATTTAATGGCAATTAAATCAGTGAACACAGGAATAATTATAATTGGGGGAGGATTAGTAAAGCACCATATATGCAATGCTAATCTTATGGTAAGCATAGATTTTGATATACAGGGTTAGTACAAAACGTTTTGGACTATCACTCCAATTTTTCGAAGATGCGAAGGCCGATATGAGCATATCTTTTGTCAAGATAAACGATACGAGGGTATACGCTTTCACATTATTTTATATCTTTTTTTGCTCTTCCGTTTATGTACACAAAAGTACGTGTTAAACACAATTTTACGCAACTGATTGTGAAGAAGGTGGCCGCTATACTTATTTTGCTACGCCGCTGGTTAACACAATAATTAAGCTGTACTAGCCGAGAACGCCCGCCAAGATATACGCCGGGTGCTGTAAAAGATGATTGTATATTACATTGATTTAACGTTTTAGAGAAATGGTGCCGACTATGCGGTTTTCATAAATACTTCTTCCGAATTTGATGGTAGTGATTCTGGTGCACGACCGGATGAAGCCGTTTCTTGGGGTAAAATTAAAGGAAGTGCAACGCCAGTGAAAATTTATGCCGAAGCAACGTTAGTATTTCCATTAATAGTAGCTCAAACTTTCGCAAAATTCCATTTTAAGCAGAGTATAGCCAAGAAATAGGTAAAAATAAAACAGATGCGCTTTCTAATGTACTTATATATTACACTATATAACTTATTTCAACATTTGTTCAGTGTGTAGAATAAAAAAATTGTAAACAAACATTCACGCTTTAGTTCCTTACGTATTAAAAAAATTTACTTACAAAAATAGATCTACAGTTTGTTTTCTTTTATAAATGGAAGCAAGAATATACAGCTCCGGAGAAAAATATCGTAACATGCAAATATGTATCTATTTTACGCTTTCCTTTGTCGCAATTCGGGGGAGAATCTTCAAAAATAAAAACGTTTCCATATTTTTCTCTGGCACTATACCATCGTAATAACGTATGTATACAAATCGGAGGGCGTTATTCGTAATCAAATACCGCTTCTTTTCAAAAAACAATAGCCGCACAAAAAAAACAAACGGTACTCTTTTACGACCACCCTTCCGAGAGGAAAATTATTTACATTTACTACTGTAATAGGTAGTGAGCATGAATATTGGTAAAATGTTACATCTTCTATATACGTTCTTCATCTGTTTTTTTTCTTCTTTTTGCGAGCGAGATGAACGTTAGAGTTTTGGAAGGGATAGTTCGACTGCCTTCGGTAAGATTCTAGGTATTTCGGTAGGAGGAAAGTTTTGCAATAGCTTTAGATTGGACGGAAAATCACCTTTAATTAATTTATCTTTTAGTACACTGCAAAAAAAGGATAAAATGGTATTAGTATTTATACAGGGTGTCTTGGAGCTTTGAGTACATTTTTAAGCAGATAACACTACTAGCTAGACATGAAGATCCATGCTGAAGAAGAAACAAGTTGCGTAATAAATTTCAGAAAATAAGGAAGAAAATGAGCTTCAAATATTAAAAGAAAGTAGTAATAGATAATAGCAATAACACCGTGGCCTTGACCTAATAAATAAGGTAATCGATTCGCGGTAAACGTTAAATCAGGTATAAGTAACAGCGATGATGTGATCAAATGATGTCACGCAACAATAATTTTTCTAAAAATCTTTTGTATTTGTCGAGTAGTGCCATCTGTTCAAAGATTACTTCCAAGACATAATACTTCGATGCAAGATCAAAACAATTTTTACCGCAATTTTATTCCATAAATAGGTTTATAAATGAAACGCCAGACTTACATTATCATGGCGCAACAGATGTGGATTAAGAAATTGAAACGGTTTTCGTCAGAAAAGAGGGTATCCCATATCCTCAGCACGTCCGGAAGAGGAAATTCTTGTGATAGTAGAAGTGTGATCCATCTGAAATAGATTCGCTCTTAAACCGAGTCGGCCCGAACCTTGAGGTACGTCACATACAACGCGACTAGCTGCATTGCTAACATAGCTAGCTCGTACATCGCTAAGTATCTTTTACATGTTAAATAGATATGTACAGTGGCCGGTTTATGATTTGTCTCCCCCCTTGCAACGACTAAATATCGATACTATCTTCCGCGTGGCATAGCCAAGTACTTAGGTTCAGCAAATAAAAGCACAGAACTCCGTTTATTGGGAATATCCATCATAAACTGAAATGGGAGTAATAAAATATACCCGCGAATCCAAGCGCACGGCTACAAGTTGTAGAAAGTATAGATACGTCGTCTTAGGGGAAGACAAAACATAAAAATGTTACTGTACATAATTATTACATAAGTTTTAGTTGACAACCGATGTATTATTATTTACATTTAACATCTTATTTTTTGCGTACGTCTGCTACAGTTACAAAGCTAGAACTACAATAAATATAGTTGAGTGTAGGCTTTCACGACCGTAATCCATTGTAGAAATGTCTTTCGGGTGATGTCGTGTAGTTAATATTTAACTTGACGTTTCGCTGACTATCCTGTCAGCTTCTTCAGAAGATTTCTAAAGACTAAATATTAACTACACGACATCACCCGAAAGACATTTCTACAATACAATAAATATAGATTTTTTTTTTAAATTTTAAAGCTACTACCAACCTGAAACCATAATACTCTGGCCTTAATTCCAACTGCTGAAAATGCAACCAAATATCGAAATCGCTTTCCCGTAACTGATTCGATAACCGGCTCATCATATTATTGATCCCGCAATCGGTGCTATCCAGCGTCTTGATGAAGAAATCTCTAATTTCAGCCATCAAATTTGTAAAGCAAAAAAAGCAGTCTGCCTCAGCGTGCTCTAAAATGGATAGACTTTAGCGCACAGCATTCAGGAATTCCTCGAAATGTTCGCTAACCTCTGTACACCGGATCAGGATCTCTAGCGAATGTATAATAGATGGGTCCGATAATCTCGTTCATTCCTTGCACGTATCCTTGTCCAGGATTCAGCTTCGCGTACAAGAAGAGCATTCTCTCTACGACCTCCCAATGGGCTTCTTCGCCTTCCGTCATCGGTTGATAGTCTTCTTGGGCTTTCTTTAGAACTAACGAAATCTGAAAATTATATCATCATCACCGTGTTTATTAGTTATTATGAAGTGATGATGTAACGAATCGAATATTTCGCGATTATATTAACATCTTAAACTCCTCTCAGAGTGAAAGATAAATTATAGGAAGTAATTAATAGAGATGACGAAGGCAGGTGAAAATATTACTTTTTTGCAGCGACTAGACAGACTCGTGTTTTGTCGACTCTCGGGGAAATACCAACCCATTCTCATGAGACGAATAAACACGAGTCTGTCTAGTCGCTGCGAGAAAGTAATATTTTCACCTGCCTTTGTCATCTCTAGTAATTAAATAAAACAAATCAAATATAACTTAAAAGATAAGTAGAAAATATTGTTTTGCATTATTTTTCGACATACTCTTCTAGCTCTATTCACCTAGTCCAGTGATGTTCCACTTTTTTTAAGCCATTCAAAAAGAAAAGAAGTTGCTTGTAAAATGCATCCAATTTTTCTTTGATTTACAACAGCTCTCAAAGCAACACTATATACCCGATATATCTCTTCGAAATGTTCACATACGTTGAGTAAAAAATAGTACTCACAGTCGATAATGCAGATTTTGACATAGAGCGCCATCTGTCTCCAAACACGGGTATTTTTCATATCATTCTCGTATATTTGCATCATTTCTTGCATTGCTTATATTTATCAAATTAATTACTTGACATAAATGTGTGTGTGGTAGTAGTATTAGCGATCAAGTGTACGGACGAGGAAAGAATAAATATTCCCCTATTAAGGAAAAAATAAATAAAATAATTTCCAAAGTCTGCCAATTGGTTCTATCTATAATAACGATTCAACTCGAGCAAACCTGGCGGAAATTAAAGCGAGCAATCAGTCTGATTTGATTTGGAATTAGCCAAACTTGGTTCAGCCTAACTTTGGTATTTAAAATCAAAGGAATCGGACTCGAATGGAAGTATAATTCCAATTAGCGATTTAGAATGCTCGACCCATTGTATTTTTTGTTTTGGGAGAGACCCCGTTTGTTAAAAAGCAATTGCTTCAAGCTTATACAGCTTATATGCTATTTAAAATCAACTTACCTGCTACTATCACAAGATTCGCGTGTAAGACAAATCTTTGTTGATTTTTCAAATAATTTTATCGATCGTTTTTGGCTATTTTACCTTGGTAATCCCTAGTCCTTTCCTTTCTACGTTGGCGCATTTCAGTACACTCCTTTGGACCCTCGTGTGTAACCGTTTGACGTCATTGCTGTTCACGATTTGACCGCATGGATATTCGGTAGGTTGTTGAAAGAAGGATATGTCGGGACACAGTCGTCGGACGTCTTTGTCAATTTGCAGCAGCACTTCGTTATCTTTGAAGTAGGTTTGCCACTGGCTGTCGGGGTTTATGCTTAGCGGGTGATCTAGTAGCGTGCAATCTCCATTGGTCTCTTCGGAACCGGGCATAACAACGAGGTCGTCTGGAAAAGTTTCGTAAGAATAGCGTTGTCGTTGAATATATGTTATTTAAAATATTGTAGGTGGGTGAGTTTAATGGTTGTTAAGTTATATAATTTAATATGCGAGAATCTAATTACACTATTTTTAATTTAATTTAATTTAAAATTTCAATTTGTAATTTGGCAAGACTGCCTGGTTATGCGCACGCGCAGAGCATATATATCCGAGTAGCCCTGTATAGACATCTAGCCTTGTATTTCAATTATACTCAGTATAATCAATTCGATTTCAAATGAAATAAACCAAATATCTAAATGCTGAGAGGAATCACCTCTCAGCATTTGGAGCCTGTTACAAATAGCAAGTAATGTTTCATTATCTCAATTTCAATTGGCCAAGTTTCTGAGAATTCAACAATTTTCAAATAATTACAATTTTAGGGAATCCAATTTTTATCTAATCTTGGAATGACGCACATTTTTAATGGAATCAGCATCACGATCAAACCAGTTTTTTTTTTTTTTTTAATTCTTCTCGATAGGTATCCCCTTTAAGAATAAGGTTACGGACGATGAGAAAATAAGTTATACACCGCATCTATTCCACTCCCTTTAAGGATATCAGTATTGTACTTAAAAGTGAAATTGAATACTATTGTAAACATGGTACACCTACCTATAAAACTTTGGTAAAGCTTCCTTTTCTTTTTCAATACGTTTCCCCATGATTCCCTTTCAGACGGTAAATATCCTAACAACAATTTCCAACATAAGGCGCGAAGGCCCTGATCGTCGGGTATTCCTGTAAAATAACAAACCTCGTTTATCTTCCTTACTCGGTAAACACATGCGTATTTGTATATAATGTAATGAAAGCGAACATGTTACCATTGAACGCTAATCTCTTTAGTTTCGTCGATTGTATAACGTCTTCTTGTAGAATGTCGTGAAACTCTTTTAATCTGGAAAAGAAGGAAAAGTATGCCGATTTCAATATATTCTTTCACATCGTACCTTGCCTTGTATGCCATAATTTGACAATTGTCAGCTGTGACATATGTATTAACTACATGAAAATATGCGCAATTTATATAAAATTGAGAATACGAAGAGGAGGTTCTGTTATAGTTTAAGGGAGTAATTTAAACCGACGATAATTATTTTTTTATGCAATGATCGTATTTCTGTTCGAAGGCGATGTGTTTATTGCAAAATTTACGTTTGCAGGAACGTTAATATAATTTTTAAACAACGAACCACCATAGGCCGTTCCGTCGTACAGCGATATCCGTTTGAAATGTCGGGATTCTCGCAGATTCGCGCTAGGCGCAAGCGAGAGGGGTAGGATCCGAGATGGACATCGCTGTACGTGCATGTGTGTAGTGTATGTGTTAGTGTGTACATTACATGTCAAAAAGTCACTCGTATATAGTCACTCAATAACAAAAATAGGAGAGAAACACCTGGAATTTTCTAATTTAAGCCGTAATATCAAATTCTCAATTCGATAATCGAACGAATTATGAAATTGACGATATAAACTGGCAGCTGTCATGTGATTAAAATTCAGGTTATTCTAGACTAGACTCAAAGTAAGTACTCTGCATATACCTACATAATAGTACTACTAATGCCTTCTCTAAAGATATAGGTTAACATTAGTTTATGGACGTACTAAAAATAAAATATCTCTACATATTGCGTTTCTCCGTTTGCGAATCTTGCCGAATTGTACGTTTTATTTTAATTATTTCTTGGGGAAACTTACTGCCGGATGGTCACTTACTAATGTGTCACCAATGGACGTGCAAATGTCAAAGTTACGGTTAAGAAAGGTACTGTGCCGGAATGATATTTCGATACACGATTTGTAAGAGCATTTATTACACCGTATTTGTTATTTATATGTCAAATTTCAAAAATTTCGGAGAAAAAAGATTATTGCATGTTATTAACGATAAAGTTTGTTATCAAAACATTATCTTTTTTATATGTACTCAATCATTCATTGATTTATACAGTTGGTTTTTCTTTGATTAAACATAAACGAACATATCAATGTGTCAAGATTTATTTTGATACCAAATAAGTCGTCGAGACTTCCCAAAAACGACACCAGTTTTTGATATTTCATTTTAACATTTTGTGTCCTGGCTTTTTCGCCGTTTCATTTTTAAAGAAGTCAAGTGGAGTCCAGTGCTGCCAGGTTGTGATTAGAGAAATCGCACATTAAATTCGGTAGATTCCGGAATACACACACAAACTTTCTGCTTTTTTTTTTTTTGTAAAAAAAATTAATTATACTTAAACAATATATATAGAACTACTAAATATTAAAAAAAAAAAATATATATAATATATATATATATATATATATATATATATATATATAAAATATATATATAAATAAGTAGTAAAAGTACTAAATACTAAAATGAGTTTTATTCTGTAACGTTTTCTAAAACTCTACTGCTCATATTTAAAAATATTCCTTTCCTAATAGGAAAATCGAAACAGTTTTGATTTATGATAAATTGTTGAAGAAAATCAGGATAGATCGATAGAAAAGATCTGAAACCGGTAGATCTACCGAAACATAGGTAGAGATAGCAGCACTAATGGGACCACTTAGGTATCTTTGCAGTTGTTCATTCTTTGTGAATAAAATTGGGTACCTTACGTGAGGAGACCCAAGGATTCAAAAAATTATATTATTGATAGTTTTTTTATTTCCGATTTGATCGAACAGCTGTAGGTTAGGTAGATTATGTTGTTCTCAGTAGCTACCGGTGGTGACGACAAAGCTTCGATTTTCTCGAGTATTTCCGATGCATATCGTAGTATACAGCGGAAATACACGAGAGACTCAAAGTCTTGTCCTCGAACTCCTATTTACGTAACTGCCTGCCCCTATCTGTCTGTGGCATTCGCCAAAATAAACATTTTGAAAATGTTGACTCAGTGATTAAAAAAGTACAGCTAACTCCAATGATTGATGTGTAGAGATGAGCAAGGTAGGGGAAATTCTTACTTTTTTTGCGGCGACTAGGCAGACTTGTGTCTATGTAACTCGTAAGAGGGGGTTCGTGTTGCGTACTGATTTCCTTCCTTTCCTTCTCCCCATTCGATGTATTTATCGCAGTTTTAGGTATTACTGATATATTGTATAGTAAATAAGTAATAATATTTAATATATATTTTTTGTTTACTTTGGACAATCAAGCGTTGTTTTGTGATGTTTTGTTGTTTTTCTGCTTCTTTGTAGCACTGTTACAACAAATTAATTACATTTATTTTATTAAATTTTTTTAAATACTATATACAGGTTGTTCCAGTTAGTGGTGCTCACTATAATACGCAACATTCTTCTTTTTTATCATTCTTGATCAATAGTTTTATTTATTTTTGGATCCTCAATGCAGCGCTCAAATTTGCGATAAAATATACAGAGCGTGTGTGAAATTTAAGCACTTTACCCTTATTATTAATTTGTACTTGTAGTCGTTTTAAATAAAACTTATGCAGCTCATCTATTTTAAGTTCTAACACACCTTTTTTTTTTCAGATGATACATTCAGTGATTCATAAATGTTGCCATTCTAAGTCATTACCCCCGGAATGCTGCGCATTTTGCAACGGAAATGGACCGGAGACCCTGCTAGACATATGCTTCGACTACGTACTGAATAACTTGCATACGATTTGCGAATTCGCATGTCACAGAGAGAACCTAAGACTTAGAGAGAACGTCACGTTGCCCGTGGAGATATGCGAGAAGCTGCTGTACTTGCGGTCGAATCGCGAGCCGCGATTGAACTCACGTTTCGTCAACATCTTCAGGAATCAACTGGCGACGAAGCTGAAACGCGTTAAGCTGTGCAATACGGAAATCAACGATGAATCTTTGAAGATACTGCTGCAGCATCGGTTGATTTCGCTAGACGTGGCGCATTGTTCGCTGTTAACGGCGGATTGTTTGCAGTACGTCACGGCCTTTGGCGCAAATCTAACGTCGTTGTCGATCGGTGATGGCATGTACTTGTTTCCTTCGGTGTTGTTCGGTCCGCCGTACCTTTTAGATAGGGAATACATAATTTTAGCGCCGAGATTGAAACGTTTAAGTATCCGAACGTCGGAGACCCTCCGCCCGGAATTTTACATGTTACTACTTAGGCCGCTAGTAAACCTAACGCATTTAGATCTATCGAACTGTAACGATTTAGGCGATTTTCATTACTTGCTTAATCTAGTTAATCTGACCTCGCTCATATTGTACAACGTGAATAAGTTAGAGAATCTTATACCCGCGATATGTAAACTGAAGAACCTAAGGCATCTAGACATCTCGCAATCGAAGGACGAGAACGGCACGTACGAGAATCCCAGCAAGGTGCTGGCGGCGATCGTCGAGAACCTGCCGAAACTGACGTCCCTGGATATCTCCGGCACGAACTTGGCCGGAACGGGAGTCGCCGAACGGACCGATGATCGGTTCGGACCGTACGCCTCCGATATACCCGGCTTAAGTTCGAGGGTGCATAATAAATTTCAATTCCTAGGGCTGTACGAAACGCAACGGGGCGCCTGTTTTCGGCACGACATCCCAGCAAAACTAGTAAGTACATTTTTAACTGAGGAAGTTTCTTAGTGTTGCCATTGTGGGTCTGATCCCGTTGGGTCGCCCACCTTCCATGTATAAGTATTTTGTCACATATTGTGTTATTGAATGTTTAATTGGTGGTATAATTTTGGGAAGGTCGTTATCTTTAGGTAAGTGATTTTATTGTTATATTTTACTTCGATAACACCCTAAAAGGGTTCTGTCATTAAGCACGCGCGCTCTTAAGCGAACGAAATTATGCTTTTTAGTTGACAAAAGTAACTAGCTTTTGAACCCCGTTAATCGCGCGTCGAGATTTTGCACCATATTCCCACCACAAATCCCCTCTCGTTTGTTTTCGTGCAATCTCCTATCTGTCTCGCCCACTAACGACCACCTTCTCAAAGTAGCTAAACTACGTGAAGATATCGATCAGGGTTTGGTACGTGTAATTGATATATTGGCTATGGATATATTCCGTCGGTGAGTGGTGAAGAATCGGGTTTTCTTGGTTCCTCCAACGTAATTAAACTTAATGAATGAATTAAATTTTGTATTGGCTACGATAGGATTCGAAACTGCTTTTAATATCTAGATTTTCATCTCGACAGACATGCCCTTACATGCATCGAATATGCATATAAGGGCATGTCTGTTTAATCCCACAAATCAAGTTTATAATTAATACTTGCATTTATATCTCTTGCAGCGATTTTGTCTAACGTTCCTTTGCAATTTATTTTTAGATAGCCGGAAACGCCAACGAAGAACAAGTTTTGGTGGCAGCGTTAGCTTATCTGGATAGATCTGACATGCTGCAGAAAGTACTGAACGAGCTGTTTCACCTGTTCAGGTTCGAGAGTTGTAACCACGTGGGACAAGCTTTAAATATCGTTCTCGAAGCTATGAATAGGAATTTGGGCGAGAGGCATATACAGATATCTGGCAGGTAAAATTTCAAAACGATACGTTTCGGTCGAATACGGTACTGCGAATACGACCTATCAAGTATGTTCGGTTCCGTTTGCTCACAAATTTCCTATCTGATTACGTAGTAACATATGCAGAGCGCAGGAGGCATCTAAGGTTAGCTATAATGCTGTTAGCGTCAGTGAGGTAGGGAGATTTGCGGATTTGCGTCATCCATACGGTATAAAAACAAAGAAAACTTAAAAAAATCGGAATATCTTTGGAACAATAAAAGAATTGCGGTTTAGGCAGGTTAAGCGACCCTTTCATTCCTATTTTTCTGGACTGATTATAGTTTTAATTTCTCGAGAATATCGTATAAATAGGACAAACTGTCACATAACCCCATGTACTGTCAATTTAAACCAACAAAGCACCGCATGTTATTTAACTTCATATTCTCTTCAAAATAAGTCGAAGTTTTTAAAAATCGGTTGATGTTCACTGAGGTTGGAGGGACCTTTGCGGGATAAAAAGTATGATTGTCCCACCACTTCATAATAGGCGCAATCACAAAGTGCCTCTCACCAAACTTGTAGATAATCATCAGCGGCTACTCTTACGTTGATTTTTCGTCCTCCTTAATAATAGGGAATTATTAAAAAGAAACAAATTACGCCATCTTGCGGCAATTTTAGAATCTCGAAAATGCCTTTAAAGATGTTCTACGACAAACGGTTGCTGAGACATGGCCAATAACCAATCATGGTATATATTGGCTCACTACAGGTTCATCGCGCCTTTTTAGCCGATTTTTAGTTGTAATTTATCGTTTCGTTTTCAGTGCTACATTATTTTATATCGTGAAGGGAGCCGGCAAAGAACTGCACGACGTCGTCCGAGTGAAACGAAGAATTATAACGACGTTATTGAATGGCATGTGCGCCCATAGGAACGACGATACAATGATGAGGAACGGTTGCCTGACGCTGTGTCAGTTCAAGGTACCGCTGGACGTTGTAAGAGACTCGGCGGCCGCCGCATAAAGATTGCTAGTAACTCTTCAGCTTCTAGGTGTTCGACTACGAACGGCTGGTTGACATACTGTTGCATTCCGTGTACGGGATGCAGCAGGAGAGTTTCGTACAACGAATCGGCATCTATTTGCTGAATACGCTGGCTTGCCAGGTCGACGGCCGGCAGAAGATCAAACTGGGCGACCTCGGCGCGATAGATGTGAGTAGATACGTGTATTATAGAGACCGTTGTGCGTGTTAAACTAAACAAGAGATGCTTTTCATGTGAAGAAAATGCTGTGGCTCATCGCCGATAGATTAAAGAGATGTGTATGTGACGATGTTTTGGAGGTAGCATGGTCTACGATGTGGAATGTCACCGACGAGACACCTCAGAATTGTCAGAAGTTTCTCGAACATAAAGGGATGGAGTATTTCCTGCAATGTCTCAAGGTAGTTTTTTAATACGGATTTATTACCATACAAAGACATTTTAATGCAGGGAAAAAAGATTAAGCCGACATTTTTTTTTATCAAACCGATCTTTTCTATCCAATCCTTATCTTACGTACTAATTTCATTTGGTAGAAGTTTCCTGACAAAGAAGAACTACTACGAAACATGATGGGACTCCTGGGAAACGTGGCGGAGGTGCACAGCTTGCGACGGTATCTCATGACGCCTGAATACATTACAGTCTTCTCCGATCTGCTCGACTCGATCAGCGACGGAATCGAAGTAAGCTATAATGCGGCAGGTGTCATATCTCACATAGCGTCCGATGGACCGGAGGCTTGGACGATCGATAACCCCTGCAGGGAGCACGTTCTCGCTCGAATGATGGCCGCCATCGACAGGTGGGACCTGTATTCGTTGCGGAACATCAACTACAGGTCGTTCGAGCCGATCTTGTATCTAGTTAGGATCTACGATACCCCCGAATGCCAACGTTGGGCCGTGTGGGCGCTGGCGAATCTGACTAAAGTGTATCGTAAGTATTTTTCATATTTACTTGCATATATTGGAGGGGGTGCGCGGTCTTGTGACATTGTAAACACACCGCCCCTCCGACCTGATATCGTTGATTTTTAACCTTGTACAATCGCGCTTATTTAATGTCGATAAATATTGCATTCGTTCGGAGTTTTTAGGATATGTTGCTTTGTTCAATGTTTTTCCCTATTTTCAGCTGAAAAATATTGTTCGGTAGTAAAGATCGAAGGCGGTTTGGAATTATTACAAGAAGTAATCGACCATCCTATGCCGCCAAATTGCGTAAAGGAACTGGCTGTTATTGTCCTGGAGAATTGCAAGCAATATCACGAAAGAGACACATTAGATACGGACACGCAATTGGATGGTTAGGTTAAGTTCTTCCCCCGATTTGTGAAACGATGTACTTGTACGTTTTAAAGCAAATTTTTGTTACGTATAATATTCAATATTAAAAAGACGAAAAAAAAAATCGTAAAAGACAGAGAGAAGAAAGAGTACTGTCCGATCGCTGCAGTCTAATTCTAGAAATTGTTAATGTATGTCCAAAATGTTTAAGAAATTGACTAGTATATATATATATTTTTATCAAATACGCTAAATTATTATTATTAATATTATTATTACTCGTACATACTTGATTATTGATTAATTAATTAAATAATTAGGCGATTATAAACACTTGATGACTCTAAGTTTATATAGATCGTAAATGGTTCTTGTACATTGCAATGAATAATGTTGTATATTTATTACTCAATATATATTTTATTTTGTTTAATGAATAGATTGATTACGTATAATGCATATATGCGAAAATTCGAAAAGGAGATATTGTGGGAGAGTTTGTTGAAATGGCATTGCAGTTATTCAATTTAATTTCGGGCTAAAATTGGTAAAAAAATGGCATGCGGATCTCGTAAATTGCAAGATATACAAGATGGAGGCAAAAAATTGCCGCATCAGAGAATTAGGGAAAACGCTGAGAAAATCTCGGTACTTTTCTCATATTATACTTAGAAAGGATCCCATAGACAACTGTGTATGATTTCACCTCTTTTTATATAAATTAACTGGCAAATGTTTTATGGTGTAAGTTTTTGAAATTAAAAAACAGAATGTCGATAATGTTGTTTGTTCAGAATGCATGATCCTTTAGTATAAGGAAAACCGAAAATTAAAAGGAAGAGATTTTCAATTACATTTTTTTTTGTACCCGAAAATATACATTTTTGTTACTTTATGGAAAACCTTAAAAGCAGAAATAGTTTCTTGTTGATGCAATTCTTTTCCATTAAACTAAATGTGTTTGAGATCTTCTTATAATTTGTTATATAATACAAGCTGACTTTGAAATTATTCTTTTCAGGACATTTTCCTACACGCAAAGATATTACTTAAAGGAAGGAGTAACAGACACGTGTTTAGGAAGGATTAATCTTATCATCACAATACGACCAAACACATTACGAGATTTGTAAATTGCTACAACACCATCTGTGTCTCCTTCTTTATGCAAAGATATGACAATATTGTCTTTTTTTTTTTTATTTTATCGCACGTAAATGTTAAAAATTTGTACTAACAGACGACTTCCTAAGTAAAAGTCAGTCTTGCCTACGTCTAGCAGTACCTTTTTAAAATTATAGAATACTTCTCATGCTGCGTCATGACTTTTCAAAGAAAATACTTTTCGTCTCAATTGTAAATTTTATGGTGTACTAAAATTTCAGAATATTTATCATTTAATCAATATCTTTTTATGTGATTCGCACTTACAATTTTGTAAATTTAAAGATCAGACTTGCTGTACGCAAATATATTTTTATTGTTTTGTTTAAGCGTTGTTTTATTTATTTTTTGACTATATGCCTTAAACAATTTTTTTTAATATTGGAATTTTCAGGGGAAATACGCATGTTCGTACGTATTTCGCTTTACCATTCGAAGCGAAATTAAAACGTACAGCCACATTTTTATGTTTTGTCTCCCTTTGAGACGATGTATCTATACTTCCTACCACTCGTTGTATTTATTGCTTCCATTTTAGTTTATGATGGGTATTCCCAACAAACGCGGTTCTGTGCTTTTATTTGCCGAACCTAAGCACTTCTCCTTGTCACGCGGAAGATAGTATCGATATTTAGTTGTTGCAATGGGGAGGCGAAACATAAGTCGGCTACTGTACATAAGCAAGGAATATTTGCGCCTATCTATGTTACCTGTTAAAGTGCGTTTATACTCATAGCAGTGACGAGTTATTAAAACAAATAAAAGAGTGCGCACCGATTGCTCTGTTTTGGGAACTCGTTGGCGTTATCGTTTATTACAGCTCCACTATGAACGTATTCTTAGATAATAAAACAACTCCTAAATTTAGGAGAATTTCGGACGTTATTTATAAAGGGGATGGCAAAGTTTCTATTGAGCCACGCCTCTTATTTAATTATCTTTTAACTGAAAAAAAAAGTGAAATTAAAAACACTAAAAATACGATTTAAAAGAGAAACTAAAGGTAATGAGGCAAACAGAAATAATTGCAGCAGACTATTCCTATGTAGGTAGTTGGTTGCGTGCAGTGTAATCTGTGATGGGGATTCTCTTAATTAAAATTTGAAGGGATGAAAAATATTGGCATATTACGTTTTGCAAAAAAACGGCCAGGTAGCGTTGATGTATTCTTCCTATACTGGGGTATAGTGTTAAAGGGATTTTAGTATTTCCCATATTAGACTTGTTTCTACAGAAATCGCAAACTAATCAAAGCCAATCGATTGCTGTGAACTCAGTTAAAAATCAGTTTCCATTCTTTCTCCAATTAAATTTTGCCTGATTGGTTTGTAATTTCTGTTGAAATAAGCCAATCAATTTCAAAAGTAAAATGGCGCGAAATTCTAATTTAAAATTTATTTAAAGGATTTTATTTTTAAGCTGATGTAATAATTTTTAACAAGAACTACGTTTCCTTCATCGACAATTCACATTGCAATCCTTTTTTTGTTATTTAAAAGCTTGAACATGGTTTTGATAGACCGTTGCATACGTAGATCTTTCAGTTTAATGTCTTTTTTTCATTTGGCATTTTCTAATAAAAACATTTTTGTATTACATAATTTTCTAATTTTAATTAGTTTTACCGATTTTCCAATTGATCACGTTTTCTACTTCTTCTAGTGATTCAACTGGAAGAAATTAAACCGCCAGAATTAGAGCTAGCATTTTTGTCGGATGATTTAAGTTGGTAGTTCCGGCAAGAAAGAACATATTTGAAATTAACGAATATGTCCGTTATTACCGGAACTACTAACCGCGAAATTTAAAAAATTCCAGCTTGAATTATAACACCACCACCTGGTTCTGAAGATGGATATTTATACAATAATACATACCATACGTTATGTACTCAAAGGCCATGCCAGTTTCCATGTAAAGAAGTTCAGCTGTTGGAATCATCCTGTGTAGACATTCCTAATAATTTCAAATAATTTTAAATTATATTTAAAAGCCTCGCTTTTCATTGAACGTACAGGATGTCCTTCCCTAATCCCCTCTGGCTACGCCTCTGTCTAAGATAAAAGATCAGACAAAAACAAAGTGAAGACCCCTAGGATTTTAATTTTATATGATTGGTAGTGCATTTGAATTATGGAATATAATAACAACATTTAAAATTAAGTTTATAGAGCTGCATATTAGCAAAACTAGTGAAGAAGAGAGATTGGAATTAGAATATAGATTAACTGTTTTGCGGTGATCGGTAGTCTATGGTTGTAACTTTTGCACTTAGTAACTTTCGTATGTTGGATTTGGTCACCCTGATTTCTAGTTGCTGTCTATGTTTTTCGCGCCAAGGTTGTCCTAGGTTGTTTCTAAAGTTCTCTGTGCAGTGGTTTTTTTTCTTTTTCTGATAATGTTTTGATTTTGTGATTTATGAAACTAGGATAACCTGGATCAACCTAGAGTTGAAATAGTGAATTTTAAGATATGGCAATGCAAAAGAAACATTCGCGAAACACAGTGTTTTTTACGCCACAACCACGGAAAATTCTATCCCCTGGAAGTAGATTGTCCCATTCTTTCCATGACAGAAACCCAGAACATCTGCTAGGAAGTCTACTAAAGGATCCTATAAAACGTGCCTTGTTAATGGAAGTTTTATCCAAAGATAAGCCGAAGGAAGATGTCAACAAAGATCAGAAGTCTTGGAAAAAACCCATTCAACATAGGTTCAAATTCGAAAGCCCTACATCATTGTGTAGACGTCGCGCCTTGGAGAAAATGCGCCAAAATAGCGATTCCTCAGATAGTATCAATCCCAACTATGGGCATACAGCAAAGAAAGTTCCATTCGAGCAGGTATTGAAAGGTGTCGTTGCCTATGTTGAAATTATGAGCAAGAATAAAGATAGATCTGCCGGTGCAAAAGCTCTCATGCGGGCTATGGGTGCTGACGTTAAAGATACAATTACTAGAGATGTAACCCACGTTGTATTTAAGGTTAGGCATTTAATTGTATTTTTGAAAATGGAAATTAACACGATGTATTTCAGGATGGATCTTTTCGAACTTACCAGAAGGCCAAATTGTTGAAAGTACATGTGGTGTCAGTATTATGGATCGAAGCAGTTCGCAAAAATATGTATCGTGTACCTGAACAAAAATATCCAGCTTTAGGTACCGACGCTTCAGATTTAGATGCTTCTTTAATATGTCAAGTGAGTACGATTAAATATATTTTGCTCTTCTAAATACTTTAACGAACTATTTTGGTTAATCCTGCACTTTTTACAGCTCAACTTCCACATGATCACTGTTCATGTATAAAAAACACTGTAAGTTGCTAAATTTTTGTTAATGATGTAACAACAAAATTTGTTCAGTAGTTCTTACTGAGTATGTGCATTGTGTTCTCTCCTCCAATGCACAAACTTAGAGTTTTATATCTTTCCAAAATAAGTACGTTTCTTTTAATATTGACATTGTAATTTGGCAACATTTAGTGACGAAATGAGCTGTATGTAACTGCACGATTTTAGTTTAAAAAGGAGTTTAAATAAATTTGTATTTTCAGCAATTTCAACGTGACTACGCTGATGTGATACAAGATGAATTGAACCGATCAAAGAATTTGAATATCCAATCGAAAACTAACCGCGTTGAAAGTTATTCCGCAGATGTGATTAATGCTGGTCAAAGTTGTGATTTTAATTCGATGGTTTCAATTACAACCGATTTAAAAAATAAACAAAACACACCTAAAAGTTTATATCTAGACACTTCGCCAGAATTGACATCTGATTCAGAACCAGAGTATCACTCGAAAAGGAAAGTTTCGATTAGGTTGTTTAAACATAAACGGTCATCAAAAAGTAATATTACTAAACGAATTACTGAAGGCAATAATGAAGAAGGTGTCGGAGATGAAATAGTCGACAAAATTGATAGAGGTGATGAAATTGAGGCTCGATCCATCAATCTGTCATCATTACATATATCTACAGACTCAAATGAAGTTAATAAAACTATTATACCCCGACAACAAAAGGTGTTAAATTATAATAACGTTACCGAAAGAAAGAAGAGACCTGAAAATAGTAATAAAATCAATATCTTAGAGAATGTGATTATAAGCTCACCTGAAATGGACGAGGCTAAAAATACCGATAGGACAAAGTTATTCCAGGACCTTTTAATAAAAAGGATTTACAGTGACGAAGTAAATAATGAAAATTCTCCACTTCCTGTTAAGAAAAAGACAGCCCGGAGGCTGTATAATGTAGATGATCCAATCACATTGGGTGAAGAATCTGTGGATGTTGTAAATAGTAATAATAACAATTGTAATAGTAATAGTAATGCAATTGTAACTAATGTAATTGAGAATAAGAATTTGAAAAAAGACATTTTAGCTATTCCAATGCGAAAAAGTCTGAGATTAATACAAAATAAGAATAGTGAATCATCTTCAAAGAAGGCCGGAAGTAAAAACGACGCTGAGAATACCTACAGTAATAAATCTAATTTGGTTAAAGGTAAAAGGAGTATTTCTAAAACACAAACGAAAATTGATAAATTGAGCGATTCTGGTGAAGAATTCGAGATCCGACCAAATCTAACACCGCCCAAGAGAGAAAAAACCCAATTGAAAGATGATTTGCCACCAACAACTCCTAAAACTCGCAAACCTACAACAATTGTAAGCACTTCAACATGTGTAAATAACGCGTTGTCTCAAAAGAAAAAAATTGAAACACCTGTATCAAAGCCAGTTGCTGATTCCTGCGATGAATTTGTTGAGCCAGGCGCGGGAAACACCGAAAAGGCGACGAAGACTCTTCCAAAAGCACCCACGAGGAGATCCACACGTCTACTATCAATAAAGAGTACTCAAGAAAACGATATATCCCCGGCGCGAAGACGCAGCACGCATGATTTCCTTCCCAAAACCCAATCTTCAGCAACGAATCGCATAAGAATTAAATCAAATCTGAAGAATATAAAAGCGAAAAGGTGTAGCATCGTATGTACTAGGTTCCACAACTCCGAAGTGCAAGTTTTTCACCAAATCGTTAGGAAACTGGGCGTGTTCTTCTACGAGGATGAGGTTAGCGAAAAGACAACGCATTTAGTGGCTGCGGAACCTCGGAGGACTGTGAATTTATTGCGCGCGATCGCTAGAGGCTGCTGGGTGCTTAAAAGCGAATGGGTAATATTATGATGTGATTTTGATACTGATTCTCTTGTTAACTACTGATTTTTGCAGTTGTATCGGTCGTTGGAAGCGGGTCACTGGATAGCCGAAGAGGAATACGAATTAATAGAGTTTTCAATTGCTGTACAAGTAAGTTATTAATGAAAGTGATTGATAGTGATTTGTTTTCTTTTTCTTAATTCATGTTTGATATGTTCCAAGAAGGTGAAGAAGGTGAAAGATGACCTTTTAATAGTTTTATAATTTTAGATGAAAACGTCTTTTTTTAAATCAACACCAGGAATACAATCAGCTCATAAGGTTAGATAGAATACCACTATTTAACACGATTGTAACTGTAACCCGTTGAAACCTTTCCGCATTTACAGTCTATGCGTTGGTACGAATGCGTCGGATCTAACATTTTTCGTCATACCCGTAAATCTTTTGAGCAAGTTCTCAGCGTATTCCGATCGTAGGATTTTTTTGTTCCGGGTGGAAGCTTTTCGTACCATTCTTTTTAAAAAGCGCAAACGTGTATACTCTGAATATATTTGGAATTGTTACCGCGAATGTTTGCTATTTCCGCCAGTTACATATTCGTATATTTGTTTCTGTCCAATTGTTGCGCTAAAAATTCCCTTGTGTTAACATATTTAGGGGTGTTTTGCAATATTCTATTTTTTCATCCAACTACTGTCACTTATTGAACTAGTGGAAAATAAGCAGTGCTTATAAGATGTACAGTCTAAATGTATTTAATGTTAATGTAGCAGATACTTTTTGAACAATTTCAATCATTTTGCATTGTTTCATATAATAGCTTTCTTCCCTTCATAATAAAAACAACCGTTACATACAGTGGCAGTTGCTGGCGATCTAAATGGGTGGTCAATTACAACCTCGTGTATTTCCGTGGTATAGCACAATGTACACGATAGGCAACGGAAACACACGAGGGAATCAAAGCGTTGTTTTAACGTAGCATTAACTCAGAAAACTAAAAAATTATATTGAAACTGTTTGATTTATAACAATATGAATTACGTTAAAGTTTCAAACTGATACATTTGTTTTGGATTTATTTTATTGGTATGCGTTAAATCGCGAACATGACGACTTTGATTGTATCTTAGCTTTATCTTCGTATTCATGTTGAACATTACTATTTTCTCTAGAAGATGAACCATTTTATTCACATCTAATACCATTCTGCAAATATTTATTTTTTTTAATGATAGCAAGGACTGTGGCGTAGTAAGCCGTCCCGGATTAATTAATTATATCATTATATAATTAATTAAACTTGTGTGCATTTATTTTCTTTATTTACAGAAAGCACGACAAGAACGACAAGCTTTTGGTTCCCGTTTTTCCCTCGACATTTTCCAAAATTGCGGCAAAATTTATATTTCGAAAGGAAGTAATCCAAGATGTTCCGATCTGCAAGAACTAGTGACTTTATGCAAAGGTTCCATTACTCTCGTAATCCGAAATGCAGATATAGTTGTTGGTGAATACGTGCAAGACAAATCTTGCGTGACAGAGAGCTGGATTATGGATTCTATAACGTTTTACAAACGAAAATCGCTAAGAAACTATATTATTCTACCTCCTGACAGTGACTAGGATTTGCCAAGCTGAATCATATTATATTTTTTAGATATACGGATATACATATATTTTTTTTATGAGAAATATTGGAATAATTTATTTTTATAATAATCATATTAGACTATATTTAGTATTATTTAGTATTTAGCATTTTTTTTTAGCAATTTGTGCCTTATATTTACTTATCATTATTTATTACTTACCACAATTACAATTGCATTTAATCAGAGTACAAAGAATAACATTTTACTTTGATAGTACTTTTGATGATTCAAATATGGTTTTAATGTTAAATATATTATTTCTGTTTTTCGTATTGTTTTATTATAATCATATGTTGTGCCTTACACCCGTGTATTTTTAAGGCGTCATTGCGAACAACGGGTAAACGCCAGATTTGCGGCTACCTTCCTCTCTTGCTTTTGCAATGCGTGTAGTAAAATTTCGTGCCTTATTGGAAGCTTGTTTGCATACTTAGCTTAAGCATTATTGTAATATCTAATAAATAGTATTTATTTTAATAATAATAATAGGGGAGGCTTACAAGCCCCAAGTTTTCGATGCCGCCAAATTAAGAATTAAACGGGGTTCACTCAGGGGGGCTGCGTTTAAAACAGATCTTCCCTGTGATTTTTATTTTTAGTGATTTCTTAGGGATATTTCAACTACCAATCGTTCTTTAAGTTTACAGCACTTGTTTCATCTACGAATGTTTATGAATAAGATTGATGGTTATTTGTTGATAAAAATTATCAAACAAGAGAAATTATTTCATTATGTATATTTCCATATCCCAAGCGTCATCTAATGACGCGTACTAGTAAACGCCCACAAGTTATGCTTCGACGACCGCGTGTATCATTTAGAATAGATGCTCGTACAGAGTCGTGCCGGTTTATGCACGCCCCATAGTCAAGCCACACCCTCCATGGGAATCAGTCGTTAATGTGTATTCAGAAGGCATGGCTGTGCATGTTCATCCTTAGCTTTGTTCTCTAATTTCTAATTCGTTTTCTGAGGCTAGGATTTTTTTTAATACTTGTTCTATGTAGTATTAGCTATTTAGCTTTTACCACAGTTATTTTTTTTGTTTGCAGTTTTTTGTTTTTTGTGTTTTTTGTTTTTTTGTTTGTCTATTTGCAGACTTTTTAAAAGCCCATATTCGTCGCAATTTTGGAGAATCTTTATGGTGATCTCTGCGACGCCTTTGTCACTGCAAATATGCCCTTTCGAAAACTAGATAATCCAGTTTTTTTAAATTTTCTGGCAAAATGTACGGGTGGAAGTATTCCCGACGATTCAAATTTCATCGCTCCTAGTTTCTTACCATTAATCCTTGTAGATTGATTCAAATTTACAGTGTTGCACTTTGCCTCGGTAGCACAATAAGGTATTACAATTAACGAAGAAAAGCGAAAGAATCTAGTGTGAATTTTCAAACTGATTCTTTATTATTAAAACATTTATTTAGTGAAATGGAAGTTACAACGTGTTGTATACAAGCAGTTTTTATTATCTTTCTTTTACAGTACATTCAAACTTACATTTTACAAAGTGTTTATTTTATGTCAATTTTTATATCTTAGCTTGATCATTTCATATAGCACATACTATCCTTAATACAATCGGACAACTTGACGGTTTTCGATCCTTTTACTTTTTGCTGTTCTCGTTTATTCATTTTGGTTTCTTACCGTTTCCGCGAACTTACATCCTCGTTCTTTCGTTTTTTTTTCTTGGCGAATTATTACATGTATGGATTCATGAATGAGATAAGTATATTTAAGTGTTTTCGGATCTATTCAGCTAACAAAACAGCAGCGTGGGGTCGTATTACAAATGACAACAAAATAATAAATGAATGTATTATATATGTTTTTTTTTCTTTTATCTTAATAAATATTTAATAATAATTATATAATTATGACGTAATGATAGTTCCAAGAGAGCGAGAGAAATTGTTTATATAATAGTAATAATAATAATAATAATGATAATAATATAACTTGAGATTATAATTATTAAATATTTTTATGTGCACGAACCAGAATAAAACAAAAATAAAATAAAAAAAATTAATAATCTCTTGTGTCTAGCGCGGCGTCTTTACAATTCGGCTGTTCGGGTGTCTTGTACCAAGTACACCTGGGATCCGGGAACTGTGCTGGTGGTGACGAAAGTGCGATGTTTAGCGCGAATGAGTGATAGGCTGCTTTCGGCTGTGTCGGCGCGGTCCTCGGCGGCTTCCAGTTCGCGTTGGAAACGGCGGACACGGGTTACGCTCTGTTGGGATACGCCCTCCTACAGAAACAGAAGAAAATTTCGTTCAAAATATATAAACTGTAAAGGAATATGAAAAAAAAATGAAAAAACTTTATTCGCTGTCTGAGAATGGAAAAAATTGATCCTAAAAAATACATCCTAACTTGGCACAATTTAAATGTATTAGATGAGTCCTACTGACTCCTATTATCCTTCCATAATTCGTTTCGTTCGGTGGATCAGTTCCTCTATCATTTTCCCTAATCTCAAAGATCGTCGTGGGTTCTGGCTTCCTTGGGGATCTTCGTCAAGTCCTTCTATTCACCGATTCTTTCCCTCCATTGTACAGTTTCTATCACTCGTAGTTCCCTTATCACCTGGTTTTGTCACCTGATCTTCGGTCTCCCCTTCAGTCTCTAATTTAACCTGTCCAGTTCCTTATTTTCTTTATTAGTAAGCCCTAATCTCTTCTTTGTAAAAGAGTTCTGAGGATTTTGTTTTTAATTGCTTCTGGCCTCAGACAAGACTAACAGTAAAGCATAATTTTTGCTTTGGCGTGTAAAAGATTCCTGTCCCTCACCAGATCCAATAATTGGCTTTTGCCTCGATAAAACCTTTTTGCCACCTCCTCCTGGTAACTCGTTGGTCTAAAGTAAGTCCTAAGTACTTGACCAATTTCTTCCAGTTTAGTTTAGCTCCATTTGTATATATAATTTAGGTGGGGAAAGTTCTTTTTCTTGTAAATCGAATCGCAACATCCTTTGGACTCATTAATAATTCATTTCCATCGCTCCAATCAATTATCTGCGAATGTGGTTAGCTCTGACCCAAGATGTTTGGAGATATTATATGTATCTGGGCCTAATAGTAAGCCCTGAGGGACATCCAATCGGATATGACTTAAAGAACTCGCGAAAAATACAATAAGAAATTCCGTTTGTCAAATGAACTTGGTCCAACTTTCAGAGTCTTAGATGAAATTTGGTTATTAAAACACATCGACAAGACTACATCTTTACTTTTACATACCTGTTCCTGTAATTGCCTCTTAAATAGACCAACTTTCTGGTTGGTCTTCTCTAACGCCTCCTGAAGGATGGTGATGTTCTTCTGGTCCTCCTCGCATTGGATCATCAATTCCTTGACGCTGCGTTCCTTTTTGCGCAGGATCTTGATGGTTTCAGCGTGACGCCTCTTCTCCTCGTCCAATTCCAATTCGCAGTCGTGAATGCGCGCCTCCAACTTGCTGATGATGCGTTTGCCACCGACAATCGCGTTCGCCTCAACTTCCTCCAATCGTACGGACAGATTCTTTACTTCGATTTCCAATGATTTCCTGATCGCTTCGATCTTGACGACGCGTTCCTGTTCTTCGTGAAGGAGTTCGGTGGTATGTTTGATTTCGGCCTTGAAGGATATAGAAAAATATAGTGGTGGTGTGCGAGGGATGTTAACGTAAAATTTTGGTGGCTGCGCTGGTTTTTTTCAGAAATAAAATTAAAATTGAAATTATTTGAACAATTTTTTGACCATGAACGGCACAAATTGGCTACTATTAGTTGTCTTAGATCTAATTCACATAAAATTGATGAACAGCAACGAATAATAGATGCCAAGTACTTAAACAAAGTATTTCAAATATCAAGTACCAAAAATCTTCTTTTAAAATAGTTTGAAGCAGGGGGTTGAATATCTAAGAGTACTACATTGAAGCATTTTGTCCATTTATTAAAATCAACTGTTCAATTGGTAAAAATTGTACTCTGATATTGTTTTTTCTTTTACCTGGACACGTTGGTAGCGTTCATCGGAAATACGAAGTTCCTTGGTGACCTCATCGTAATCTGCGGCAATGGCAGCCAACTCCTGTTCGATCTTGGCCCTTATCGACGTGAGATTGACGTTGATCGTTGTCAATTCATTAATACGTACAACGGATTCTTCATATTGCAGTTCAACGGCTCTCTTACTGCGAAGGGCCTATACAAAAAGAAGATACGACAACGTTACCACATCCGGCACATCTATCGCTTTCAAAATTTCGACTTACAGATTCGTAGTTGCCTCTGATCTCCTCAACCTCGGCGGTGAGCGCTTGTACTCTCCTCTGCGAGATGCTGAGCTGATCGAGAGTGACCGACAGTTGGCGTTGTACCTCGTCGTAGTGGGCTTGGAGTTCCGTGAGGGTTAGGGATTGCCTCTTGATGGTCTTCTGGAGATCGATGTTGGTCTTGTTGGCGGCATCCAACGACATTTCCAACTCGGTGATTTGGATCTGCAACTTCTTCTTGATGCGGGCTACCTCGCTCTTGAGTCTGGTCTCGGCTTCAACAACGCGAGCATTCAATTGCTCGATTTCGATGCTGGTCGCCTTGCTGGAAACGAGAATAAGAGAAAGAAATTAGAGCTGGTACATAAGAGCTTTTCTAATATGAATAAGTAAATTTATATTGGCTGTAAACTTCTGCGCTTATGGCGATGGGCCAATATGCGGAACTAAGGAACTGTGCACTTTTTTAGCGCTACTCTTTAATCCGTCCAAATACTTAGTTGGCATCTTATTCTGTAAAATAGACACGTTCAGCGAAAATCTTTGTCTTTCGAACGAATTTTTGAGTATTGAAAAAAGAAAAAAAGCTCGTTGCTCGTTGAAAAAAAGCGTAATCCGGTGAATGGAATGGGTGATCTATTAATTCGAACACCAATTTGTGAATTTTTGCCATGGTGACCACTAAAGTATAAGACGGATGTCTTGGTGGAACAAAATTTTCTTTTTTTTTCGAATGCCGCAATTTCTGTCTTTAGACTATCAAGTAATGATGCCCCCCCCCCAACTCCATGACAGTCCCTAAAAAGTCGCTATCACTTTCCTGGCTGATGGAGGAGCTTTTGTCTTCTTCGGAGCCGATTCACCGTTCGCGGTTCCGAAAGTGCTTTGAGTTCAAGAGCGTACTGACCTAGATATATATACAGTTACTAATCGACGCCAAAACTCCGACTTATTTCGCTTAAACTGCGTAAATTTTTTCCAAAATAAATTAATTTAATTAAAGTAAATTTCCAAAAATGTTCGTTCGAATGAGTTTTTGGTCCTGAGTGAGCAATGGCTTTTTCGTGGCCAAAAAGTTCATGTTCTTTTAGGGTGCCTGCGGCCTCTGCTGTCCGTCTAACCTTAATTCGACGATCGTCTAGCACCATTTGGTGAAGTATGGTAGCGATTGCAGTTTTTGCCTCTCTTGAACATTGATCGCCAACAGAGCTGGTTCAACCACGTTTAAATTCAGCTGCTCAAAATTACAGGAGTTTCCGTGTAAATAGCGTTTACCTCGGCGTTAATTTGCGCATGATTGCTGCCTTTCAAATGCAGACATTTCTATCAAATTTACAGAAACGCTAGTGTTGATTGACGCAAATGACTGTTAAATAAAGACTGAGCGTCTAACATGGCCGAATCTTTCAAAGAACAAAGAATATTTTTGACAAGTAATGCCGTCTTCTAAAACAATATTACGACGAATGGTTAAAAAACCATCAGCTATTATTTCTGGAGGAATGTCTTTGGCTATTCTCTCAGCTAGTTCTTGTAAGTTGTTTCGTCAATTAAAGTAAACTTTGGGGTTCAAAAAACCTCATTGATAATTTAGCGGAATATGGTCGGGGCATAACGCTGGTATGATACCTCTTCTTCTAATCCGTTTATGATGAAATGCCCAGTTGGTCTCATACAATGTCAGCCTGATGAGATCGCTGCTGAAATCAGATATTCTTTGGCAAGTGCTCATTTTCCTCCAATGCAGGAATTACTTATATATCTAAAAACTCTAAATACCAGTCCCTAAAGTCTTCTAAAAAATCCCGGTCTTTTAAAAAGAAAGGTCCCATAATTCTGTTGTTGCAATTTCGGTCTAAATTTTCAATGTTTGAGGGTGTTGCGTCTGAGCCTCCTATTGAGGATTTTTTTTAGTACCAGTAGAGACAGTTGCATCGATTAGAAGTATTACTCAAATAAAACGTTTTCTCGTTAAAGAAAAGAAAATTCTACTTGGGTCTGGAAAGAGTTCTTGGACAAGGCGATTTTTTACAATTTAACTTTGAAGAAGCAAATGGACAATAGAAACTTTGGGAGAACATCCTGTGGCTGCAATCACAGAATCGACATGTTCTTGAAGAATATGAGAAAAGAAGGTGCTGCTTTATTTGTGCTGTAATGCTTGAAAAAAACGTTCATTTATTTCGGCAAATTTTCTATAACTTGCAACGAGGGTTGAAGTGTTAAATAATCTCGCCATTGTAATTGTATTCAGAAGCTTTCAGTTCTTAATTTTTCTGCGAGACGATCTCATTCAAAATCCAGATTTTGTAATTTTTAGTTTTAATAAAAATTTGCATTAATTTAAAAAAAATAGATCTACGTTTCTGTGATAGATTTTTGCAAAATTTTTACAGTTATAAGCTAAATTTGCACATTTTTTTCCCGATCTTTAACAAACCTACTCACCGATTTAAGATACATTACGTAAAAGTTCTATAAAGATAACTTTGCATCCATTCTAAATTACAACTCTTATCACGTCAATTCGAACCAACGAACGTCGAATTACGTAAATTCTACGTCACAGTCGGCATTAAACTGAACAAATCGAACGCCTATCCGGCGCTCAGGCAATTAATCGAAAGCGCATTAGGTTTATATTTAGAGAATTAAATACCGTACGGCACAAATAGAACAACAAGAAGTATTAGGAAGATAACATCGGGTACATTGTGAAGAAGAATTATTTATAAAAGTAAGCTACTCACGTGTGGCGGATTAGTACGAGATATACAGAGGATTTAACACCACATCAATTACATTTGTAAATACGTTCAATTTCACCTTTTGTTGAAAAAATATTGCGTCGTTTTTTTATCGAACCCTTTCAATTCCATGCTGAGATCATCCAAAGGTCGCATGAAGCTCTCGTCGATCTCTTTCTGCATCCTTTCGCACATCATCCGGGAATGGATTTTGGTGTCGTAGGTATTGATGAAGGCATTCCTTTGGTACTTCTTTATATCGATTTCGCCGATTATACCTTCGGTGATGTGTTTCCTTGCTTCGTGAAGTAATTGGCCTTCGATGGCTTTAGCGGATTTTCCCTGCAGGTATTTCTGAGCCGATTTCAACCCTTCCTCAACTAATCTTTCCATGTCCGGTTGGTAAACGATGTCTTCGGCTGCCATTTTGTGTTTGATCTTGTCGATCTCTTTGATGATTTTTTTGGATTTCTTTTCTTCAGTGCGAACTTTCCGGGTTATAGAAGCAGCTGCAACGGATGACTCCAATTGGAACTTTGATTTTGTCGTGGATTTGAAGTCCTTCAACTTGGTCTTAATGCGTGCTTCGGTTTGACGCGAAATTCTGGTCAAATCGTCGGCCGAATAGCATCGGACTATTTTCCGCGGGCTGTACGCGTCTAGGCCTCTTTCGTTCGTCCACGGTAGGTGGGGATATTTCGCACGGCCGGTTCTTTCCTTCGTTTCGATATAATCGATCATCGGCTGGTAGTAATTCATGCCGTAACCGTAGTTATCCTCGTAGATAAGCGCTTGAGGATTTTTCCAATTGATTTTTCTAGGCATTTTCTTCGGTTTTCCGTCACTCGTAGCTCTTTAACTATTTTTACCGCGGACGTCAAAAACTGATGTATTTAGGTCGAACGGATGCATTAAGGCTTTTATACCGCGTCTATTGTTGCCAATTTTTTTGGCCAATAAGTGGCTTGGGTTAAAATAGGAGTTGAAATGGATTGCCAAACATTTATTCGCTTCAAGGCTGCGTTGAATCTTCGTTTGTCGTTATTGTCGCGTGTTTTCATTGAATGCTATAATTTATAACCTGTTGATTGCTCATCTGTTAGCTATTCCATTTATGTCCGTTTGAAATTGGCGTTTGGGTTTTGATCATCGGTGATTAAATTCGGATGGACTTTAACTGTCCAATGTACATGCGAGTTAATTAATAACGATTTATTTTTCTACGAGCTCTATTAATTAAACAAATTTAGCATAGTTTAGAACGTTCCGACACTGGTTATAAAATTGAAAGAAACACCTTTTTGAACATATATCAACGTTATCAACAATTATCAACACTACTCTTTAATTGTATTTCTAATAAAAATTCCAAAAATATATGCAACTAAATGTTGGGACGGTGGAACATTTAATACCTTTGTTGGCAATCTATTATTCATTACTAAACATTAAATCTTTAGAAAACGGTTAAAAGTGGCCCCAACTTCACAAAAATTGGGCGAATTTATTGTGTCCCAGTAGTGTAAGGAGAAATCATTGAAGCAAATTGCCACTAAATTAAGAATATCAAATTCTTCAATGGGAAACACTACGAATAAACTGGGGCTATCGAAATTAAAGGAAAAATTGCTGATAAACTTAGAGTATAACCAAACGAAGCCAAAAGAACTTGGTCAACATTTGCAAAAAGATTACAGAAGCGTTGTAAGGAAAATTATGGCCCTTTGGAATCATGTATGTACATCAGCAAATTAAATTGATATCCTATTAGGTTACGGGAGAACTTCTATTAACTGCTGCTTAGAGGTTGATTTGGGCAAAATCAAGAGCAAATCGAACTTTTGACGATCGAAAGTGACGGATCTTAGATTTAACGTTTGTGTAGGGAGAGATCGAAAACGGGTGGATTAGAAATAAGGGAGACTTTTCAAATGGACTGTTATATTTATAAAAAAAAACATATGGAATGGGGTTGTACGCCTGTCAGTGATTTTGGGCCAGTTGGAATTGATTGAGCGTGCAAAATATCAAGAAAGTTTGCAGGACAATATTGACAAATTTTACGGGAGAAATGTCGATTTTACTTTCTAACAGGCAGACTGACACCCATACCGTGAGTTCAACCAAAGAATGGTTCGCCCAATAGAATATAAAAGTTTTGTTTTGGCTGTAGTAGAAATGTCTTTCGGGTGATGTCGTGTAGTTAATATTTTAGAAGATTTCTAAAGTCTTTAGAAATCTTCTGAAGAAGCTGACAGCAGGGTCAGCGAAACGTCAAGTTAAATATTAACTTCACGACATCACCCGAAAGACATTTCTGCTATGGATTACGGTCGTGAAAGCCTACATTCAACTTTTGTTTTGGCTCTCAAGTAGTCCGGATTTAAATACCATCGAAGATGTATGGGACGCAGTGAAAAAAGTACCCAAGGAGCAATTGCTGATTTAAGAGCCAAATTAATACAAATCTGCAATACGTTAACTCATGAATTTTGTAACAAGCTTGTAAAAAGTATGACAACACATAGTCGAGCGGTCTCAACCTTTAATTGTAGAAATTTGTTGTTCTCTTTTTGATTTAATTATTTATTTATGGGAAAATATTTTTACAATAAGATTTTCTTAATAAACGAGATAATAAGAACGTCAATAAAATAATGTAGAATTATTAAATTGCGTCCCAACATGTAGTTGCTAGGATTTGTTAACGCACGAACTATATGCTTTTAATATGTTAATTGTGGTGTTGTAGTGACTTTGTTAATGAGACCTTGCTTACTGTGCAAGCTGTATTCATCAACAAACTGCATGAATCTATTAGTAACATTCTACTAAGAAGCAGAAAAATATACAGGGTGTATCTGAAGTGTTTGGCCAAACTTTATCAGCGTAACATGCACAAAACTTACTGTAAATGTGTTTAAGAAATGCTTCCTTGAAAAGTTGAACAAATATCAAAATTATGAATAAAGAAACACTATACAGTGTGTTTGATGACTTTCAAATTTATTATTAATGGAAAATGCAATAAAACGATATCGAGAACAAGCGATTCCTAGAATTTGAAAAACTTCGGATCGATCGAGGCAAAAATTCAAAACATAGCTTTTGGGAATTTAATTTTAAGATGGTCTCAAGAGCAGGAATAATTTTTGGATATTATCTGGACGAATGAAGCCAAATTTACAGAAAATGGTCTGCTTAATCGATACAATTCTCATTTCGAATCCTCACGCGCTTAGAAGAGTTGGCAATTCATCGCGTCATCAATGCTGGATTGTTTCTTAATGGTCAAGACTAACTTGAGACTTTTTCACTTAACGAACCTTAAAACTGAACCAGCAATTCAAAGATATAATAACACTGTAGCAGGGTTGCTCTATTTGAAATAATAAAGTTGCAGGTACTTCCGGTATAATCGGAAGTCTTGAAAAATTGAAAATATTTTAGTCACATTTGGTGTGACTATATATCAAAATATTTTAATAATTTTTTTTATAATTCCATCATTGTTTCCCAGCAAGGAACTTTCCTCAAAGGATTGTCAAAAATCTATATAAATAACTTCAACCAGTAGTAAATATATTATTATAACACTTACCGAATGGCTTCGATTTCCTCATCCTTCTCTTGCAAGCGTTTCTCAGCTTCGTGTCTGAATTGGGCGAACTCGGATGATAGACGTTGAGAGCGTTGTTCCTCAGCTTTACGGCCCTGCAAGAGACGAAGATAGTTTGAAAATTTGCAAAGTAGGTTTGGAATAAATTCAGAGCGAGTTATTATTGATCAACTTACAGCTTCAGCTTCCTTGTAGGCGGCGGTCAGTTCTTCGCGTTCATTCTCCAGACGGCGAAGCTCGATCTCCAATTCGTGAAGGCGGCGTGTAAGTTCAGTAAGCGAGTTGCGAGCATCGTGAAGGTCATCTGAAAAATGTTAATTCGTTAGTTAGTTATTTTGGATGTTATTTTTTTTTCTTTGTTTAGAAAAACAGTTAAGCGATTTGTGCTTGCACTGCTTTCTTGCACTTCCTCTATTGGTGAAGAATGCAGATACATAACGTGGGTTTCTTTATCCTTTTGATGGAGACACTGAGTGCATCAGTTATTCATCAATGCATTTTTACTTTGTAGTTGGATTTGTGAGGTTCATCAGTTATTGTTTTCTTCTAGTCCATCGAATATCAAATTTTTCTACCAATTCATAAAATGCCCATTTAAAAATGTTATTGATGTTGTCATAATGCTATTGACAATTGTAAAGAGAAATGAGAATTTATATTTTTTGAAAGTTGGTAAAATATTCGTCATATCTTAGGTTACCAGTTGCTAGTGTTACGCACCAGATTAAATTTAAGTAGAAATAACTAAATGCCAAAGTTACTATAGTTTGTTTATGGAAAATCGGCTTTCATAGCTTTCAATTATTTATCTATATAAAAAGAATGGAAAATTGAAAAAAATCTCCAATCTTACTCACCAGCTAATTTCTTATTGTCACGTGCAAGAGCATCCTTTTGCTCACGGGTCTTATCCAATTCATGATTGAGACGTTGGATTTCAGTGATCTTAAGACGAAGATCGCGTTGGCTGACCTCGTACAATTGAATGGTCTCCTCCAGGCGGGTCTTAATATCGATATTGATCCTCTCCAATTGTTCCACGCGTTTCTGAAGATCTCTAGCCGTATTGTTGGCCTTCTCCAAGTCGATGATGAGGACCTCGACTTCGGATTGGAGGCGAGATTTCTGCTTTTCGAGATTGTTGATCTTGACCAGCAAGCTTTCGATGTGCTCTTCTTGCTCGGTGATCCTGGCGGTGTATTTGCGGCGCAACTCCTCGACCTCTTCGGCGCGAGCGGCGCATTCTGCTTCGTATTTGGATTTGAAGAGGAGAACTTCGCCTTGGGATTTGACGAGTTGACGTTCGAGGTCGAGGCGGGCTTCGCTCTCTTCTTCCAGTTGGACGCGGACCGATTCTAGTTCGATCTCGACTTGGTGGAGGTTGGCTTCGAGGAGGGCGCGTCTTCTCTCATCGTCTTCGGCGCGACGACGAGCGTCTTCGAGTTGGCCGGCTAATTGAGATTTCAGGTAGTTGACATTTTCGAGTGTTACCTAAAAGGAAATGCAAAAGAAAACCAGATTAATTTTTGGGGTTATTTAAAAATTTTGTAATGTTGTAGGGTTTACGAATAAGGGCCTTAGAATTAAAAAAATTAACGTTGGCAACACTGTCTGGAATGTCATCACCGCGCTGTGATAGTTTTTTTTGAGTAATATCTGGCAATGGAGTGACGAATTACTAAAGTTTATTATAAAAATGAACGTTCTGTCCGATGGTCTTTTTGTGCGTTCGACCAACTGACAAACCAGTCTGCATCGCGTCAGAATGTGAGAGAAGATTCTAACGTTTCTGTTCTACGACGTGTTAATAAATTCGGCTTTTCTCAGATGACCACGTGCAGAATTTTGCACCATGATCTCAACTGGAAGGCTCAAAAAATTCAACAACTCCAATTTGCTTATCACGGTGTGCATCGTACTTTCGCTATTTGGCTTTTTTCAGACGAAGCCTATTTCTGGCTCAGTGTACTCGTGAATAGACAAATTGCAGGATTTGGATTAGAAAAAAATCTCAAGTGATTCAATAATTCTCTATGCTGAAAAAGTCATTGTTTGGAGGTGCAGTTTTTATGCTCATCGAATAATTGGGCCTTATTTTTTGAAGACAAACACAGAAATCACGTTACTGTCAACGGGTCATTTCGAGAAATGTTGGTATGAATTGGTTGCCAAGGTTATGCCATCTCTCACCCTTGATTTTTTTTGCTACGAGGCTATCTTAAGTTTCAAGTCTACGGAGAATAACTCACGAACTTTAAGCATAGCGTCACACCGTTGAAAATTTACCACGTGATATGTTTGGAAAAGTAGTCAGAAATTAATACAGAAGAATGCATTTACCTCAACACAGCAAAAAACTCTTATCGAGAAATGTATGCCGTGGGAATTCAGGTATAAAGTAGAAAAATGTGCGGAGGTGGCTTAAAATTATTTTAAGTTAGTCAATCCGAACATGAATAGACTTAACTTAATTGCCTATTTACGAATACAATACTTGCTAGTACATATCTAGATGATTCACCTTGAGGTCTTGTACTTCCTTGATCAATTCGATATTTTCCTGCGAGAGGCGGGTCTTGTGCGATGTGATGTCGACGATGGTGCGATTGAGTTCTTCGATCTTGATGTTGAGTTCGGTGATGGTAACTTCCAATCTTTCGGCATGTTTCACCGAGATTAGGCGTTCCTTGTTGACGGACTCGACTTGTGCGAGCAATTCATATACTTCGGCTTGGAATTTGCCCTTTTCTTTCTCTGCCCTGGAATTAATTTTAATCGTTTTATAAAGTTTTTATATTTTAATAGATTTGATAATTTTTTCTGGTGTTAATGTTGGAATTAGCTTAAAACGAATGAGAGCTAAAATAAGGCATTATCTTTATTTCAGTTGTTCAGTTATTCAGTTTGATTAACTTTACTATTTTTTCAACTGTTATTGCTAATTCTCATTCTACTTCCCTGGAATGTACCCATTATCGCCGAAATTACCAACTTAAATCGCTCGCGAGATTTAAAAAAATGTTTAGTGGGTTATTATCATTAGGTTTGTCCGAATTTAGATTCATTTCATTGCCCCATTAATAGCTCTTGTAATTTATTCCAAGTATGCTAAAGTTGCGAAATTGAGCTAGAAAAAATCGTATTTTTTTCCTTGCTCAAGCTAAAATCGAACCCGTTGCAGTTATTTTTTTTCTTTTAAAGCTTCAGTGTTGATTCAAATGAATAATTCATTTCTGTAAAAATCAAGTTTCACAATCCACTTTGTATTTATTATTGCAGTAGGAGAATAATTAATATATTTTTTTTATTTAATAGAAATGCTATAATTTTACCTATCTCAAATTAATTCTATCCAATTCCAAGCTTTAAGTTCAAAGTTTAAGTTCTAAATAACTTAAATCGTAATTTCATATTTGTTTGAAGTGCGTCGGGTATTCTAGCGTAAATTTAAAGCTGTTTATAAGCTTCCATAAGTAATTGGAAAATTCTTAAGCGCTTATGTGGGTTTACGAATGCTTTCTCGTTTTGACATTTCACATTTGTGCGGTAAGCATGTGCATCACGGCGAATCTCTTCCAACCTAAAAATACGATAATACGAGAACGGGTGAAATATTTGTGTACGAATTCTTTCCAGAGACCGTTTTTAAATTTTCACCGGATTTAATTTTAGACGTAGAGGCGGTTTTAAGTAGGACACGTGTATATAATGCAGAGCTGGATGCCGCTGACGAGTCCACGTAGTCGTCAGAATGAACGAAACTCCTCGAAGGATCGATAGCCAAAATCGAAGTTCGTTTTGGTCATCGATTTACTCGCGTTCTCGTATCGATCGGGAAGATTTTCGTTCGGAAGGGAAATGGCTGCGCGTCGAGATGAAGCATCGCGCAAATTAACGTAAAACAACCTATGAACAAACCGGATCCCGACTGCTGGACTAATATGGCTAGGCAAAAGTACGGCTATTTATAAACTGTAGTACTACACCGCTCTCGCACATATATACGCTTGCCCGTTCTCTCAGGCTAAACCGACCATTTTAACTTGTGTGAAACGAGATAAATCCATTATTATCCCGTTATTTCAAAGTATTAAAATTACATTGTTTTGAAGAATTTTTTTTTACAATTAAATATTTTCCAATTTATACGAATAATTTTTATAAGTTGGTAACTCTTTTTGGAAAGTTATATTGGACAGATCAATATTTGCTGTTGGACATTTATCATCAATTTAAAGTTGACAGATGGAAACTTCTTCGTCTTTCTCGAGATGCTGGTACCCTGGCGCCCTCGGGGTACTCTAAGTGTTTCGGGTTGCTTACATTTCAGAGTTGAAAAAAATCAAAGAAACAAGCGAAAATCATATTTGTTTTTTGTTTTCTGGAACAATTGATTGAATGCGCTAATACTTGCGATCCTTATAATACTTATTATATACATATATTATACTTTTCGAAAATATTTCCAAAAAACATCTACGTTGGTCATATTGGAATCAAATCAGAATTTCATGGGATTTACAACTTAAAAAATGCAAATGTTAAACAAATTTGACCGTTTACATTGTTACCAACTTAAATTACACATGCAATTCGCTGCTATTCATTGGCAAGGATGCTCATCAGAGTGATTGGCACTAATATAAACAAAATAAAACGGAGTTAGTGATCTTTAACAAGGTGCTTTGAGAAACTACAAAATTAAACCATTTTCAATGATCTTGTCTAGAATCAAATTCAAGGATCATACGAGGATATCTAAGAAATCAAATTTGATCAATAGTATATTGGGACTTTTTTTATATTTAATAAGAAAAGGAAAATCGAGAAGAATGTGGAAAGGGAAGATGACCTGGTTCTTTAAAAAGAGCCTAAATTTTTGCGAATCACACACCATTGAATTTTAACATTAAAGAAATGGTTACTAATGAACTTTCACATTGAATTTTAACGTACTCTTCAGGCAATTGGATACGCTTGAAGCAATGATGATTTTGAAACTGTTAATTTCACCATTTTGTTAAAAAGGGATTACTTTGGGGAATAAATATGGTGCTGATTAAAAAATGTTTAGGCGAAATGAAGATCCTGGAGATAGAATTAAGCCTGATGAAAAGATTTTCAAAGATAAAAGCGATTTTTATAAAAAAAAATACAACCCTATCAAATTTCGGACTCGACATGCAACATACCATTTCGGAATTTAATAATTCTTGGCAAACTACTTAGTCAAAAACATGTTAGTGGATTTTGCTTGTGTTTGGCATCGTTAGAATGGAAAAGAAATAGAAAACATGATATTATGTAATATACAAAAAAAACAATTTCTTCTATTCAACACTTGCCAAGATGTATAAGCGTTACTAGGATTTATTTGAAACCGTTCTAAAGTAAGTGCTCTCTTTTCGCTGTTTAATGAGAGCAATTACCTTTAGATGCAGACTTTAATCATAGGATAAATAGTTGCTTAGTCTATTTTAAGCGGAACTGTAAAAATAACCACACGCACGTAACGTGCAGATATTTATTTAGAACAGGTAAATGAAACGGTGCCAGAGTCGATGCTTCTTTTGCTGGAAAAATTAAGAAGAAGCCGACGGTTTTATTTTAGCAAATTTCGTTTGTCGAAATCAAATTGAGTCATTTAAGCTTCTCAAGAAATAGAACTGGTTCGAAATCCTGGAATCATTAAATGTTCGAGTTTAACGTGTTTAGCAAAATTGCCCATCATAAATTTTAACGGTCACTAATTTTGGCAAACTGACTTGGACACCCGCCATGAATCCTGGAATTTGTTACTATTATGCAAAACAAAAGAAAACTATTCGCAACGGTATGCGAAATTATGGGATTATTGGTGAAGTGGATGTTAATTTTATCTTTTTGGATCAGATTTGGGAGTTATTCAAGTTAATGTTCCAAAGAATATTAACTTGAGTAACTCCCGATTTATCGCACTTAATCTCTTCATTTTTGGGAGGATTTTTGAGCGATGTTCGGACGACATAAAGAACCACTTCAGCTCATGAAGAAGGATCTTTTTGTCACTAACTCCAACATTTCTACACCATTCATCCGCATTACAGAATAGAAAGTCATTAAATTTAATTCAAAACTTACCTTCCTTTCGCTTTCGAAAGCTGATCGATCTGTTCTTGAAAATCAACGACGATTTCCTGGTGTTTCCTCTTCAAAATGGCGGCTGTCTCTTCCGATTCGATGTGGACATCCTCGAGTAACTTGCGGAGTTTTAACAGTTCGGTGTCGCGTTTCTTATTGATCTCGAACTATTAGAAGGATAACGAAATGAAATTAAACGGAAACCGAATTATTTTAGACGTTTCTTTACCTGTGTTTCGGCACCACCTTCAGCTTCTTCGAGACGCTCGGAGAGTTGGATAACTTGTACGCTTAAATCTGCCTTTTCTCTTTCGATCTGATTAGAGAAAAAATACAAGAAGTCGTGGTTGGTTGGATACAAAGCAGACTTAAATTTATTGAGTTGAATAGGTTTTTCATATTCCAGAGAGAAAGCAAAGGTTATTTGAGCATTATTTGCTTAACATGCTGTTGTTATCCTTTGAAAATTTGCGGAGAGAGTAGGTTTTAAAACGTGACACTAAACTACAAAGATATTCGTTCATTTGTTTTAACTACTCAATTAAATATTTTTTGAAGATTGTTTCTCTTCGGAATAAGTTACTTATTTTACATTATCAGACTGAATTGAGGTTAATCTACCGTGAAAATGTTACTGAACCAAGAAAAGAACTGATGTTCG
Source organism: Oryctes borbonicus (assembly GCA_902654985.2). Lineage (NCBI taxonomy): Eukaryota > Metazoa > Arthropoda > Insecta > Coleoptera > Scarabaeidae > Oryctes > Oryctes borbonicus. Next base: position 3,707,115 of record LR736870.1, read on the forward strand.
GTCTATTAATGGAAATAACGACGGCCTTTTCTAATTGCACCAAATCAAATTGGCGTAGAGTCTATTACATGAAGAGACCCTTGATTTTTAACACCCACTTTGGAGGAAGTTTTTTAATGAGATTATTTGATAACCCAGATATTCTTTGTTTTGAATAGACCAATGGTAAACGACGTTTTTCTAAATTATCTGAAAGAAACAAAAATTACTAATGCCTTTACTACAAATTCAGCAAAAATTAAAAGATAAGAGCTTTCCAGCGTATCTGATTTTTGAAAAGATCTTTAACAATTCTTAATTATTTGGGCCATGATAATTGTCCAATGAAATGAAAATATCTTGTAGTTCAGTATTATGTCAAAGCTAAAATATGCAGCAATATTATTTAGTTAATAGCCTTAGCGAAATCAATGAATGTAGCAACCAAATATTTATATATACAGTGCTGACACCTAGCAAATTAGCAAAAATGCGCCAATTTTTTTATTCATTCCCTAATTATTATTTTTTTGTTAATTTCGTTAAACTGAACGCTTTTTTTCTCGCGATAGCGTACAACTTAGACGAATGCCGGTACCAATCGTTATTTTAAGCGGTATTACGCATACCAGAAACCGGGTTACTTGCCAAAATGAAAATAGCCAGATTAGTAACACGTTTCAACCTAATTTAAATCTGTCTAAGCCTACGCGTTGTGCATAGCGGACCTAAGCGGTCTCCCTATTATCAAGTAAAACTGATTGTAAGTAGCAGCAGCTCTACAGGTTCTAATAAGCCGGGTCATTCTTGTCGGCGTTGTGGGATTGCTGTTGCGATTCTTACCCTAGAACGGAGTTCTCTCTCCACTTCAAGATCATCTTGCAAAAGACGTATCTTGTCCTGAAACACATAGGTTGGGTTGGACTTTTTGGTCTAGTAGTAGTACCAGGGTATTTTCAATAAATTATAGTAAATAATATTTGAATATGAGAAGAAAAGAAGCGTGTAAGAAGATTTAATCTATAAAGGCAGACTTCATCGTAGTAAAGATTTAAAAAAGTCTACCGGCTTACATTTATTTTTGGTTAATTTAATCATCTGTTTGTTCATGCAAATCATATGGTTTGATAGAAAGTTTTTTTTTTTTTGCCTGAGGATTTTAAAACAAATCATTAACCATCTTTTCACCTACCTCTTTTTTGAGAAAATTTCATTAGCAAGTGGGAATGAGCGGAATCTTCTTTGAATTTATCCCTTTTTTTTTAAATAAATTTCTGTTAAAATTGAAAGGAAGTATAAAAAAAATACCTCCAAAATTATTATGCAATTTACTTTCTAGTAAACTAGATTTTGTTTGGATCCCATCCAAAAATGAGAAGTGAACCGAAATGGAATACTACCCAAAAGTATTTTGGAAAGAGTTCTTAACAATCAAAACAAAAAAGAATAAAAAGAGGAATTTTTCGAAATGATAGGAATTTTTAGAATTATTCCTGTTAGTGTTAAGAAGTAGGAGCAATTAAAATTAAAAATGCTGAGAACTCTTCCTTGTGTTAGAGAATACTTTAGTGATATTTTTTAATTGGAAAAAGTAACCCAAAATATTAACGTTTACATGCGTTCCCAAAACATTAAAATCGCGAAACGACATATGCAGGAAAGAGCCATTTTGAGATGTCAAGTCTCGTATTGAATTCAGGAGCAATGACGTAGTTAGTTGGAGGGGGGTCTATCTTTCAAGGTATCAGATGTTGGAGGTGATATTAAAAATCTCCGGCTTTGCGGGGATACAAAAAAGGGAGCCATCTTAAATTCAATTGACGTGTTAGTCATGGTGCAATAGGGGTCTTGAGTTCGAAGATCACTTAGCGTGGATTTAGAAAATTAAACTATAACAAAAGTAACTGGTTAGTGGTTTTTTAAAGGATTTTTTTTTGGTGTTAATGGAGAAAAAGATGGTTTTAAATAATTTTTTCCAACATAGTTGGTGTTTAAAGCTTAAATTAAAGCTATGAATGCTCAAATTTAAGCTTTGTTTAGGTGGCGGCGTAAGACCCCGATATCCCAGGTAAAATCACTCGCAACATTGAGGGTCTTGTTGCCGTTAAAAAAAAAAGAAAAAGTTTGCACCGAAAAAATCACTGCACAAAAATCACATTTCCATCATCATCGAGTCACACTATGCTCTTGTCTATCTCTTAAGCGTTTTGGCCGAAGAAAAGTCCATCCATACATATACATTTTATTTGGATGCTTGAAATTCATCCCGTACGGTGACATAATCTTGCCGAGGTACCGCAGAAGGTTGTGCGAGAGATGCTCTCTCGGATTGGTCGTAAAAATAAATTACCTCAAGCCTGGTCAGGGCGCTCAGGTCCGCACTATACTCGATGCTGACGTCGGCAACGTTTCCAGCAGCCGCCCCGCTGGAACGGTAGGAGTACTTGGAAGTCCTCGCAACAGAGGAAGCCATCTTGATTTCTTTCTAGTTGGTTATATACTCTTGCTAATCGCGATCCTAACGATGGGACTATTATATACTGCTTCCACTCTTCAAAATACGACGGAAAAATTTGCGTGTCGTTTTTTATGTGCACTGACCGTCGTTAATTTTGAGACTAACCCGCGTGCCTCGATGCGCCGCCTAACAGTGGTGGCTCTGTTCGTTCGTATGAGCGTCGCGACGGCTTAAGCCGGAATAAAATTTCGTGCGCGGACGGTGCGCATGCGTATTCGTCCGCTTTTTTCAAAGGATTATTCGGCGTGACTCAGATTTCCCGTTTTCTGATGGTGAACGTCGCGCGCTCCCTTTTCACCTAATTCCTTTCTCACTCTATCTCTCATCTTTAGCGCCTTTAAGGATTTATTTTCGAGCAAGCACTCACTGCGATCGAATCCCAATGTTTATGTAGTTATTGTCCGTTTTTAGAAGTATTACGCAGATATGCCGATGTATCGAAGAGAGAATATTCTCAACTTCCATTTCTCTGGCTCTATAAATAGGAATCGGGATGAATAAGGTTACAGAATGAAGGAGAATTGTTCGTTGTTTAATTTTACTTTGCTTCGGATGAGTTAGTCCGTAAATAGTTGAGCAATGACGGGATGTTTTTCGAATTAAATTACATCCGTAAATAGTGATGCTTTTTTGGAACGAGTTAGACCGTAAATAGTTGCACAGTGACAAGATGTTTTCCAAAAATATTCGACGATGTATTAGTCAATCCGTAGTCTGTTTACTAACATTATATTTTAAGAAGCTTTTCTACGACGAGCCATCGTTACTCATAATTGAAATATCGGGATCCAGATTTTTCTATTGGTGCATCATATATTCGATAAATAGAATCTTTGGCTTGCAAAGATCCAGATCGCTCTACGTATATTTTTATATTCTTAGATTCATATGAAAACTGCAGTAACAAAAAAATTATTTAACTTATAAGGAAAGATCGATGAAGGCCAAACAAGCAGCGAATATGCCTTTCATTGGTTCAAACATTTCTTGTGGCTTACGAAGAGCCGCCTAAAACATCATTTGTTATCTGTGCCAATCGGCGGCAAAACGTAAGCCAACACATTTCATACAATTCATTGAATGGAGTAAAACTCAGACCGATCAGTATTTAAAATTGAAGTTTCTTTAGATTTAAGGATTAATTTCGACACTCTGTATTTATTTCCCTTCATTATCCTTGTTTCTTGTTTTTCCTATCCTTCTTTGTTGATCGCTACTTCAAGGTATACAATTTTTTTGTGATAAATAAACGAAAATATGTGAAAACTTTGGAGGTTTGAGGATCATCAAGTATCTGAAATTCTGGCAAAAAATAACAATTCAAAGAACTCAAAAAGTAGTATTTATATAGTTAGCCCCATTTTTTTTGAAAACTGAAATGTTGGTGGTTATTGTAGGTTTGTTTCACATTATTTCAAAATAACAAAAATAAAAATCGGCTTAAAAAAATTGAATTCTCATCCAGCCTCACTTCTTTTGAAAATCGAAGTTCTGGGAGTTGCTCCAGGTCGTTTTAGTTGTTCTAAACATCGTTGTAGGATTTCATAGCTGTACCTCTGACAGATCAAATGACACGGACAAAAAACGACATCCTGCTTTGTTTTGGAAAATTGAAATTCCCAACCGCTGTTCCAGGTTCTAGCAATTTTAAACGTTGCTTTAAAATTTCAATACCGTATGTCAAATATCAAAAAACGAAACAGGAAACTACGAAATTAGCTCCACTTTTTTAAAAATCGAAATTCGACAGTTGTTCTAATTGCTTTAAACGACATTCACAAGAGCTGCATCTTTTACAGATGAAAAGATACAGCCAAAGGTGGACTCTCTGTGTTAAAAAATTCTGATAATTGTGGATGGTTCTAGATTTGTTTTTCATAGTCGTAGAATTTCAAACTTATATCTAGTGTAGACGCAAGATATTGCCCCCGGCCCCCTGTCTCATCCACCCTACCTAGTTCTGATGTTCTAGAACAAAATTTAGAATAACTTAGAATAAAAAGGGGGCTTCGAGGATTTTGTTTTTTTACCTGTATCTTTTGATCTGTAAAAGATACAGGTCTGAAATTCTAGAACAATGTTTAGAACAATTAGAGCAACCTGAAACAACACCCAGAATTTCTTCAAAAACAGTAGGTCTGGGTGAAAGAGTTTTTTTTTAATTTTTTGCCACAATTTTGACTTTTCTTTAGAAATTTTGGAACAATGTAGAACGAACTTAGAACAGCCTGGAACAATTGATAGAATTTCAATTTTTAAAAAATATGGGATTAACTTCACACGGTATTGAAAACAACTTGTGATTTAGTCAAAACACTTCAAAGAATAGGATTGAAGTATTACGAAAAGTAATTAAAATTGAGGGAAACCCGCAAAAAATTAGAATTAGAACAATTAGAGCAACCTGAAACAACACCCAGAATTTCTTCAAAAACAGTAGGTCTGGGTGAAAAAGTTTTTTTTTAATTTTTTGGCCCAATTTTGACTTTTCTTTAGAAATTTTAGATCAATGTAGAACGAACTTAGAACAGCCTGGAACAGTTGATAGAATTTCAATTTTTAAAAAATATGGGATTAACTTCACACGGTACTGAAAACAACTTGTGATTTAGTCAAAACACTTCAAAGAATAGTGTTGAAGTATTACGAAAAGTAATTAAAATTGAGGGAAACCCGCAAAAAATTAGAATTAAAACAATTAGAGCAACCTGAAACAACACCCAGAATTTCTTCAAAAGCAGTAGGTCTGGGTGAAAAAGTTTTTTTTTTAATTTTTTGTGCCAATTTTGACTTTTCATAAGAAATTTTGGAACAATGTAGAAGAACTTAGAACAGCCTGGAACAGTTGATAGAATTTCAATTTTTAAAAAATATAGGATTAACTTCACACGGTACTGAAAACAACTTGTGATTTAGTCAAAACACTCCAAAGAATAGGGTTGAAGTATTACGAAAAGTAATTAAAATTGAGGGAAACCCGCAAAAAATTAGAATTAGAACAATTAGAGCAACCTGAAACAACACCCAGAATTTCTTCAAAAACAGTAGGTCTGGGTGAAAAAGTTTTCTTTTTAATTTTTTGGGTCAATTTTGACTTTTCTTTAGAAATTTTGGAACAATGTAGAATGAACTTAGAACAGCCTGGAACAATTGATAGAATTTCAATTTTTAAAAAATATGGGATTAACTTCACACGATATTGAAAACAACTTGTGATTTAGCCAAAACACTCCAAAGAATAGGGTTGAAGTATTACGAAAAGGAATTAAAATTGAGGGAAAACCGCAAAAAATCTTAGGAAAGAGCAATTCAAACAAGAGCGATCAACTTACTCAAAAATGTGCTAGTTTTTTTCAACTAGCCTAAACAAAAAAAGAAAAAAATGGAGCATATACTTCCGTGTATATGTACGACATTAAGGTTAGTGTTCCCAATCTTCCTTAAAGTTTTATTTCTACAGGTGAATCCTATTTTTAAAACACAAGTAGGATACACTTAAATACATATTGTATCTCTTTAAACTTTAAAAGAAGGCAACAATTATAATTTTCCTAGAAACGTCAAGCATAAAATAATAAAACTCCAATATTACGATTATTGTAAGATAAACACGTTGACTTTGTATAAACCAATAACGGAATGCCAGAATAAGGTCATGTATGTATAACTTATTGCAACATCGAGATGTTGAGAGACGAGTCTGGCAATTTGAGTCGTAGGAAAAACAATTTCGCCAAAAGTACGAATATATGTAGGTTATCATTTGAAAAGAAATAAAAATAGAGGCTACTTCACGCCGCACATTTCAAGATTACTATAAACAAATTGTTTTTCTTGTTTTTTAGTTATAATAATAAAAAAAAACGAAACAATTGTCAAGAATACCCAAACAATCGAAATATGTTTTCCTTTGTTAATAGACCTGCTTGATTTTATTTCATAAAGAAGTCCGCACGTTAAGATTTAGTTCATGACTATTATACCGCATGACCTCGAAACATAAAAACAACCCGTTCCATGAATACAAGCCTTCCACATTCCCAAACGGCTTCGGGAAGGCGTCGCCCGATCGGCCTATTCACAAAACATCAACCGAACGAAAATCGAAGTGACCATGACGGATCTGAATCCCGAACGGGATTCATTGCAAAAACAAAATCGAAACGTCGGTCGTAGGCATCCTCTTCGCATCGATCTAAATTCGAATCGGATCGAAGAAAGCTCCGGCTAGCTGCAGAGCTTTCCTCGATCGCTCTTCGATCGTTTCGCGTTTGTTTTCAGCGAGTTCGTGCGCGCAGCGAGGATCGCCGAACGCTGGCGGAAAGTTATATTTAAGGCGCGATCGTCGGTGTGCGAGCGGCGAGGTTATATCTCAGGTTACCTGTAGGGGGGAGCGTCCTTTTATAGACACGGGCGTCTTCGACGGCGTCGTCGCGTAACACCATCATGGCCGGGGCGATTCGTCGATGTTTCTAATGCGAATTATTATGAGAAAGGTGCAACGGAGAGGATGAGGAGAGGTACGGATGGATTTGGGAACGTCCTGTACGATAAACTACGTCAGATTCGACGATTGTTGAGATGTTATTTATTTTATCAATGTAATGTCTCTCTGCATATAAATATTGCGGTCATCGTTGTATTTATTTTTGTACAGCCAAATGTAGCAATACAATGGAAAAGAAATATCTAATACGTTAACCAGTAATTAATAACACAATTTATAAAAAATTTAAAATTAATATCTAAAAAAAAACACGCACTCCTGAAAAAGAACCGAGATAAAAACCATGTTGAATTTGCAAAAAACGGTGAACTTTCAGTAAAAATAATTGTAATAAAGGTATTGCAAGTGACGACATTATTTTCACTGTATCCAACGGATTTTTTTATTTGCATGTCTTATTGTTGGGATTCTTGCCACGTTTATTAATGTAAACGGAATTTTTTGCTGGCTATACACTGTTATTCAGATTAAATTTGCTTTCGATTAAATGTGTTCTTACATATCGAATGTTCTGTTTAAAATAAGAACGTTCTCCTCACCTGTCACTCATGCTGTTCGGCTGATCAATCTTACACCATCTTGCTAATCCAAAATATTTGCATTTACATTATTTACATAGCAATTTACATATATATTTTTCACGATTCGATTAATTCACTTTACTATGTGTTTGCTTATATGTAATTTGCTTTGCTTCAATTTACAATTTCATTCACTTTTTTTCTTTTAAATAAGTCCTGAACGGACTACATCCTTTTCGTTTTTCTTTTCGGATGCTTAGCAGCTTCGACCATTGGAGGGCCGTTCCTACAACACCTACACCTTGAAGGACCAACCTCAGAACGTGAACACCAGGAAACCAAGCCGATTTCCAACCTGCAGGTACTAACTTTGGATGTTGAAGTCTTTCCTATCGGTCCACTATTTTCTTATCATAAGTCAAATATTATCAATATTCAATTGTTATTATTTTTTTTTTGTTGCTTATATTTTATTTACTGTTAATATACTTTTACCCAGCTTTCTTTTGTCTTTGATCGAGGACAGCAAGTCTTGTGCTTGGTTTGCCCTTTTTTCTTTAAAAATACTCGGTGCACTGTTTTTTTATGGTGATCTTCGGTCCCTATATCGAGATTCATTTGCTTCTGCTGAAAACAAAAACACTCAAGGGTTGTTCTCGATATTCTCCGCAACTCAATTTCTTTTTACATTGGAACAAAAATATATTTGTGCTAACTGGAGAAACTTTTCACCGAAACGGAGAGAATTTTCATCGAAACGGAGAGATTTTTCATCGAAACGGAGAGATTATTCACAGAGACGGAGAGATCACTGTCAGTCAAGGATTGGTCGTTACAGATGCCGGGCTAAACTGTATCTTTTACTGTCACTCTTGGGATCTCTATAGACTCTCTAATTCTTCGATTGTAATAGTGGAAAAAATTGCAAAGTAGTGAATAACATCTGCTGGCCAGTGTAGCTCTGGCATGCTTCACGTGCTGAGTTACCGTGATTAATTGCTGCCCGCTCAATTAGTTTCGCCACTGGCGTAGTTTACACGTTGACTTACCGTGCTAACAATGGCCTACCATCTTTCTTTTTCCTGAAGAAACCTAACTTGATTGTGGACGAAACCTCGAGTTATTTGCTAAAGCCAACTCAGTTAACAACCGATTTACCATAACCATCACGTCAACCTTGACTGCTTTGTAGAAAATGAAAGATAAACTTGTTAACCAAGGAGGCCGCTACAAAGCGACACAATTGATTAAAATACATCATTATATGTCTTTATTATACTTCTTTTTTAAATTTATTCATATATTAATGGACGTAAATTCAAAATCTAGAACGTTGTAGTATTACGTCGGAGTATTAATATCAAAATTATTACTGCTTTAAATAAATAATAGAGACTACTGAGAAGCGAATTTCGCTTTCTTGCAAAAACTCAGATTTTGTGTTCATGTCCGACATTCGCCATTTTTTAGCCGGTTCTCTGTTAATCTGTTGTTATACTACACGCTTCTCATTCAAGGGTCATTAAGTATTCTCATTTAAGGGTCATTAAGCAGAATTATTCAAACCTTCCGTTACGAAAGCGACAACAAAATAGCCAAAATGGTTACTCAATCCACATTATCAATGCGCCAAAGGCTCGTTAGACTCTTGACGCTAGACTATTGTCTGCTTTATTACATTACATTTCTCTTCCAACCTATTTCAAAACATCTTTGATAGGTTGGCGTGATAGTAAGTGTGTGAAAAGTTGAATAAGTACGGAGTTCGCGGTCTTATCTTATTCGGTCATATTTGTCGGAGAGATGTCGGAGAATTTGCCTGGATGCTGCGAATGGTGGGAACATGGTGCCTGAGGAACGTGGAATAGCGCAGGGTTCGGTTGTAGGACCATTTTGCGTTCTACGAAAAGGGGTGTTACTGCGAACGCTGTTATAGTCTAGATGAGTACTTGTCGGGCTGATTAAAACTATTTTTTGGTTTTGTTTTTGTTCATTTCTTGTTTCGACAATTGCCCATGTCATATCTGTGATCGATGACAAATAAACCATTATTATTATTAAATAATTAATAATAAAAGCTAACATGATTCAATTTAGCATAGGGCACCATCATCAAAATTAATATTTTAAAACATTTTTTAAATCGTAAAAATCGTCCGAATCACCAAAGGGGTGCCCTTTAGGGATTTTATTCATTATTTTTCTAATTTTCCTATAAATTTGCCTATAAATTTCGATACGCTGGATCCGGTAGAAGTTCCCCCGATTTTCTATCTCTTACGGTAAGCGAGCTGTAAGTTTTAGAATATTGGGAAACTTTGCTCTCTTTAGCTCTCTTTAGCTTTTTCGGGGTGTAATTCGAAAAATAAAGGAGATAGGTGGACGAGGGAATCGATTCTCCGAATCCGATTTTACTCAAAAGCATGTAACTGAAGCCTTTGTACTGTGATGAAACGTCCTCAATGGGATTTAGAATAAAACACGAGAAATTCAAATATTGGTTTTATGTTGGAATTTATGAAAAATTCCAAAATTATACCTGCTAATAGTGAATCTAAACTTAATAACTTGGGAGATGAAAATGTCACTTCAAAAATGAAATATAAAAATAGATCCGTTGAAAATTAAATTTCAACGGTTTTAATTATCCGCAAAACGAGAAAAGGTAAAACAAATTATGCAACCATGCCAAGTTTTCTTCAAAAAAAAAACGAAACCTCAGATTCCTCTAAAATATGTTTAGAATCCTTTAACGAAGGCAAACTAGGAAATGTTTCGCATTCTTCAGTCGTCGTCGTCGGTGCCTGACTCGTTCAGACAGTTTTCTGGCTAAGGTATCCGATCTCTTTCAAATTATCTCGATCGACGGAGGTATATAACAGGTGAATGTACTATTGTGGAGATATAGACGTAGTGCGCGCGAGCTAGGTCGACTATTTCCAGATTTCAAGACGCCGCCCGTCTAACACGATGATGCCAGCGTGTCGAGTATATGTATGTAGGCGTTTTAAGCACTACGAAAGGAGGACAAACATTCTGTTGATCGTTAAATACTAAGTACTGAGTTGAAATAGTTACGATTAAGTTCTATATTGGGATTTCGTTAGAAAATTGAAAATTGATAATAGATTGAAATAGTAGTGGCAGAAATTGGCAGAAGACGATTGAACCTTGAACTTTAGACATGGATGTCCATGGTATTCTCTTTCTGTATTTGGATTCGAGAAATTTTAAATTAACTACGTTTTTTCTTTTCACAAATCATCAGGATATTTTTATTCTAAGAAGCATTATTTTGAAAATCTATCGAATCTGGAAAAAATGCATTGATTTAGGGTCGGAAGATGAGTATCACATGAATGTACTCGTGCCCCAGGTTTATAATTTAAGTTTGCAAAAGTGGTTTTATATCAATGAAATGGTATTAGAAAACGTTTAAACATCGTGAAATAGGGGTGTTGTAATAAAAAATAACTTTAAGTACGTACACTGCCGTTCAGAGAAGTTCGGTCGGTTGGTAAAAAACATGAAAAGGTTACAGAAACAAACGAAACTAAAAACAAAATGCAATTTTATTGTATGTACAGGTAAAAAAGACAAAAATAAATAAATAAAAAGTTATTCTGGCCTAATATAACATACTGAACATTATTTTTTTTTTCATCGAAAAAACCTCCTTTGCTGTTAATCACCGCTCGAACTATTCTAGGCATTCTTTCGATAAGTTTTGTTGAAATGGACTGTGTAATATTAATCCATTCATGTTGCAGAATATTCCGTAAATGTTCTTGTGAAGTTGGGCATATTTTTCGGATCCTCCTGTCCAGTTCATCCCACAACAACTCTATAGGGTTCAAATCTGGGCTTTGTGGGGGCCATGTCATTATTTTCAGGGTGTGATGTTCTTCTTGCACTGCATGATTCTGGAGTATTGCAAAATAATTTTCCTTCCTCGTTACACCCTGCACTCTGCATAAATCTCCCGTCCCAGCAAAGGAGAAACATCTCCACACTAACACAGAACTACGCCCTTGCTTCACTGTAGGCACAATGCAGTTCGAGATCACTTTTCGGTTTTAGATCTTCGGACATAAACTCGTCGATTTTGCCCAAAAACCTCAAACTTTGACTCGTCACTTCAAAGCACGTGTTTCCAATCATCTAACGACCAATCTAGATGAGAACGGGCCTACTGTAGCCGTTTTGCTCTGTTGCCCCGACGTAATAAGGGTTTTCGAATGGCAATGCGCCCATGAAGGTTCGCTTGTTGAAGTCGACGTTTTACCGTACTCGCCGAAACTTGTTCTTCACGCCCGCGATTGACTTCGGCTGCTACTTGTGGCGCTGTTAATTTTCTATTGCGTTTGTTTAATAGTACAGTTCTCAAATCTTCAGCTTTTGTTGTTTTCCTAGATGCTCCAGGACGAACACGATTTTCTATAGTTCCAGTTGTCCGATATCGCTTTATGATGTCATTTACTGTTGAACTTCTCATATTTATTTTTTCAGCAATTTCTCGCCCCGAATATCCTTCCCCAAACAGCGTAATAATGCGTGAACATTTTTCTGCACTGGTAGGCTTGCCACGTGCCATTTTGAAGTAAATTTTCTTAAAACTTTCGCGCAAAAACGACAGACGCACACCAACACACGTTTGACAGTAAAACGAAGCAAATTTATATCTTTACGCCTGTGATAAATAAGCAAGAGTGATACTGCGGTATATTTCCTAAATGTATTGTTCGTTAATAATCCCCAAACGACCCGTTTCGAAAGATCGGCACTTCCGAGAAATTCTCGGAATGATAATAAAAGGGACTTTATTGTGGTTGTCGCAATATTTCTACTTTACATAATAATTTATTGCTTTAATCCCTTAGAAAAGAGCGTATGCTTAATATTTTTCTAATTTTATGTATTAATAATTCTATACAGTGTGATATAATAGATTTTTATTGTATGACCGAACTTCACTGAACGGCAGTGTATGTTAGAATTGAACCTTAAAAAAATATATAACGAATAACTTTTCAGAAATAAGATACATACAAATATTCAATGCAAAGCCTGTGCTCTCATGTTATCCACGAGATTTGAGGAAATATCAGACGTCGCCACACTTAAAGTATTCTCCAAGAGCGAGCCCGTATTCTCACATATCTTTTTGATTTGGGGAAATTAATTCCTTCCGAATAATACAATTTTTCTCTGAGCATAAGATGTGACTTTCGGAAACAGTTATCAGTTCAAATATTTTCTATAAAAGCCAGTTAATGGCGTGTGTCTTTAATTATCGTATCTGCGAAGAAAGTATTTGTTTCGTATCTATCTCCATTGGCGAAGGTAAAACATTCAAACTTGCTTATCGAAAACGAAATCCGGTGCTAAATTCTCGAAATTAAAATAATTTTAATGGTTTGCAGTAGTAGGCATTCCCTGTCTTCGGCTGATTGACCCAGACTCGTAACTTATCTTAAAATGGCTTCATCTGCCCAGAAATGTAATGAATTAGTTGTTCTTGAGTTTGTAACGTAAAATTCAATTCATTAAGATTAGTTGTAATATCAAAAAGGAATGCAAGGTTACAGAACCAAGTTGCCTTAGCTTTTGTAATTGGTAAATAACCTATTTCTTTCTTTTTTTATTGCATTGAATGTATTCTTTTGTGTCCTTCTATGGGTTTACACCTGTTGGACATAAAACATTGTTATTATTATTAACAGGATAACTTTTTCGCAATCTAGATTCTAAAAGCTTTAGTTTGATGTGCGTTTTAACAAAATTTTCAGCATTCTACATTTTGGTAAAAGATCCAAGTAGTGTATCTTCGATTTTCTACGAATTTGAAATTTGGTTTAAGATTGACAAATTAACATTTTCGAAAACAAGAGAAAAATCATTTAAAGATTTCTAATTTTGACATTGTTCAAAGTTAAATTTATTACAGCTTCACCAGGTTGGTATCGAAAATGACTAAACGCGTGTAATCCCAACATTAGTTCTATTTCAAACTTAACAAAAATGTTCAAAATGGAACTTTGGATCGTCTGAGGTTCTGTAAATTCTAAATTAGCGAAATTTGATGGCTGGTAATCATTTTCCAGTTTTCACAGGCCAAAAATGTATAAGTTTGCAGCTTTAATGCTTCGATATGTTTTTGTTCTTTAAAGTGAGCTTAATACTGTTACCTAGATGTTAGGGTACCATCGAAATAAATAAATTTTCCTACTACCGGCTATGTACATAAGTGAGTTATTGCTGCTCTAATTGGAAGGACATAAGTGCGATTTATATTAGTTATCTTTGATAGAAGAATCAAATGGAATATTACGCCCCTAACAATAACAGTTGTGGAAGTATATAAGCAAATGTCAAATATTCTCTTGAAATGCTGAAAAGTGGATGATTTATCCGCTGAAGACTTTTAATTTTGAGTACAATGTTTTAAAACATTTTTTTTTTGTATTTTTTTTATAGAAGGACAAAAAATAAATAAAGTTTTTACAAAGTTTCAATTTCAATTCATAATTTTACACAGCAAATTTTTTTGTTTATTGTTAAACGGATTATTTTAGCTTACGTACTAGCAGCCTGCTATTTTGCCACAAAAATTTGCATAATAATTACGTGTTTTCTAAAGCATTCAAAGTTCGAAAATAAATTTGTAAAAAATAACAAAATTAAGTCTAAAACAGTATCTATTGCATGATTAATATGTTCCTCTCCGACGGAAAATAATGCCCGTTCTATTTTTGAACCTAATCCAAAATATTTAGTTACGAGCCTCAATTTATAACTGGCAACGAAGAATCCACGTATAAAAGCTTTAATTCAACGATATTTTGAAAACTTATATAAATCACGAGTAGCTATTGTTTCGATATGTTGCGAACGAGTAACTGTACAGATTAATTTTCTTTCCGTTACATGAATAAGTGATCCGAAATTCTTATTCTAGCTGGAAGACGTCCAAACGTTTGACACCCACCTGGTAAAAATATGCGCGCTGTGAGTCATGCAGCCTCCTGTTTCGCGAATTTTATTTAGATTAATTTTCGGCATGTTGCACACTGACACATAAGTACACGGGTAACTTGGGGCATTCGCGCTATAAACTTCTATTTCCTGCGTTAATAATGTATGAAATTATTATTGGATCTCCGGTTACTCCGTTGGTTTTCAGAAACACGAAGTGTTCCGCTCCAATTTATCTAATGTTTTATTCACGAAGGAAGGAACAAAAGTTATTGGTCTAAAATATATAATGAAACGTATTAGATTAAAACCTCCAATTTACGAGCAAAATAATCATTTTTCCATAGATCATAGGCTAGGCTAATAAACTACAGACTAATGACTGGTCAACCTCCTATAATTAAATTACATGGCGCAAACTACCAGAAACTGTTAAAGGAATTCAAGGCGGGACCAGTAACTGGTATTCCCAGTGACGCCATTAATCCCAAATACAGCTTCGACAAGTGCTATAAAACGGTAATACCAGATAGGGAAGATGGAAGAAAGGCCTGCCTATAAAGACCGAATCCGTTTGGTACACAGACGGCTCAAAGACAGAGAATGGGAATCAGAATCGGGATTTGTGGAAGTATGCCTAAAATATTTAAAGCACTAATGTAAGTCTAACTCAAAGCGCCTCAATATTTCAAGCCCAAATAGTAGCAGTCCTGGGGTGTATTGAAGAATTAGACTGGCCAGCAGATAACTATCGATCTGTTGTTATCTATTCAGACAGTCAAGCAGTAATAAAAGAGCTAGACTCCACACAGACGAATTCGAAACTGGTGTGCGATTGCATGAATGTACTCAATAGGTTGGGAAGCCGAACTAAGGTGGCTCTGGCCTGGGGACCAGGACACGAAGGACGTCGAGGGGACGTAAAGGCAGACGAATTAGTCCGAGCAGGCTTGTCAACTGCTGAAAATCGCCCAATGCACTCGGTGGGAATGGCATATACGGTAGTAAAGGCAACTACCAAACAATGGAAACACCTCAAGACTGGTAAAAGTTGATTCCAGGTCAATGGCAGGCCAAGTAATTTCTGATTGGACACAGGCCTACATTCACAGCGGATCTAGTAAGCAGAGGCAGGAAATCAGGACACGTATGCTTAAGAAGCACATGAGCAATCTGAGCTTAACAGATGGAACAACATGTAGATTCTGCCGGGTGGAAGAAGAGACTGCCGTCCATGTGCTGTGCGAATGTATAGCACTAGCAGGACTACGGCTCTCAGATATGGGCTCGGAATACGCAAAGCCGAAATCTGTGTAGAGGAATCACTCACAAGACTGCTAAATCTAGCAAAGAAAGCAAAGCTAATGTAATTGATCCAATGAGGGAGCAACCGAAAAGGTCGCAGTGGGATAGGTCAAAAAGTACCTTGGGTAGTACGAATTCAACAGGATTTGTTTATTGAGTAATGAGAGCTTTTACGTAAATGAGAAATGTTTCGTATCATCTGTTTATCAAATTGTTGTATAAATTAATAAAAAAAAAGTTACGTCGAAACTGTTAAACGTATACAAGGAATATAATACTAAACGTTAAATTATAACAAAGTAAATAAAAATTATTTGAATATTCAGTATAATGCAGAGGCGTCATCTACAAAATAATATACCTATTAATACAATACATGTTTCTGTAATCTAGCAATGTAGAAATATAGAAATTGATAAATATCGTAAATAGCAAATCACAACAATTTGGTTGCAAATAAGATCAAAATTACTTCAATGAACTTTAAATTGAATTTCATTCTTTTACTCGCTTTTATTGCTGAGCTTCAGTGATGCATAAAATTTAAATCGGTATAGGCAACTCTTTATATTCTGGTGTATAGAGCTGCAAGCATAGGTTTAGCCTACTTCTGAACTTCAAATTCTGTTTTTATTTTGCAGTTTCTACGATTTATTGTAACGTATGTGCGCAAATTTATTTATTCGGTACAATATATATGTCTAATTGCTAAAAGCTTTGTAACTTTGTAAAACTATTGAGCCAGAAACAAATATGTATCGGTTCTGCGAACTTTGAAAAATCTAAAGGAAAGTGATTATTCCAGTTTGGATGAATAAAATTCACGTTTCTCTTTAACTACTTGATTTTGACTTAATAATGCGTTTTTGTAATGTACGAAACGTGCAGGGCTGTGTCGTGCATGTGCTATTTGTGAGGAGTGATATTGATAACAAGAATTGTGGCGGCAAAAGTATCGGTAACCTCCACACCGCACAAGTTTAACTAATTAATCGGGGACGGCCGTTTCGAATGATCCATATTCTCAACTGGTGACCGAATGATGCGAGAAACCTATAAAACTAACACGCTTGTTCTACATACATTGCCGTTCAGAGAAGGCCGGTTGGTAAAAAACATGAAAAGGTTACAGAAACAAACGAAACTAAAAACAAAATGCAATTTTATTGTATGTACAGGTAAAAAAGAAAAAATAAATAAATAAAAAGTTATTCTGGCCTAATATAACATACTGAACATTATATTTTTTTTTTCACCGAAAAAACCTCCTTTGCTGTTAATCACCGCTCGAACTATTCTAGGCATTCTTTCGATAAGTTTTGTTAAAACGGATTGTGGAATATTAATCCGTTCATGTTGCAGAATATTCTGTAAATGTTGTTGTGAAGTTGGGTATATTTTTCGGATCCTCCTGTCCAGTTCATCCCGCAACAACTCTGTACGGTTCAAATCTGGGCTTTGTGGGGGCCATGTCATTACTTTCAGGGTGTGCTGTTCTTCTTGCTCCTTTAGATAGTTCTTACACACTAACGCAGTGTGTTTTTGGTCGTTGTCATGCACGAATGTAAAGTTACGGCCTATTATACGCAATCCTGATGGCACTGCATGATTCTGGAGTATTGCAAAATAATTTTCCTTCCTCAATACACCGTGCACTCTGCATAAATCTCCCGTCACAGCAAAGGGGAAACATCCCCACATTAACACAGAACTACGCCCTTGCTTCACTGTTGGAACAATGCAGTTCGGGATCACTTTTCGGTTTTAGATCTTCGGACATAAACTCGTCGATTTTGCCCCAAAAACCTCAAACTTTGAGTCGTCAGTCCAAAGCACGTGTTTCCAATCATCTAACGACTAATCTAGATGAGAAAGGGCCCACTGTAGCCGTTTTGCTCTGTTGCCCCGAAGTAATAAGGGTTTTCGAATGGAAATGCGTCCATGAAGGTCCGATTGTTGAAATCGACGTTTTACCGTACTTGCCGAAACGTGTTCTTCGAGGAAGTGATTGACTTCGGCCGCTATTTGTGGCGCTGTTAATTTTCTATTGCGTTTGCTTAATAATACAATTCTCAAATCTTCAGCTTTTGTTGTTTTCCTAGATGCTCCAGGACGCACACGATTTTCTATAGTTCCAGTTGTACGATATCGGTTTATGATGTCATATACTGTTGAACTTCTCATATTTATTTTTTCAGCAATTTGTCGCCCCGAATATCCTTCTTCAAACAGCGTAATAATGCGTGAACGTTTGTCTACACTGGTAGGCTTGCCATGTGCCATTTTGAAGTAAATTTTCTTAAAACTTTCGCGCAAAAACGACAGATGCACACCAACACACGTTTAACAGTAAAATGAAGCAAATTTATATCTTTACGCCTGTGATAAATAAACAAGCGTGATACTGCGGTATATTTCCTAAATGTATTGTTCGTTAATAATCCCCAAACGACCCGTTTCAAAAGATCGGCACTTCCGAGAAATTCTTGGAATGATAATAAAAGGGATTTTATTGTGGTCGTCGCAATATTTCTACTTTACATAATAATTTATGGCTTTAATCCCTTAGAAAAGAGTGTACGCTTAATATTTTTCTAATTTTCTGTATTAATAATTGTATACAGTGTGATATAATAGATTTTTATTGTATGACCGAACTTCACAGTACGGCACAATGGCAGTGTACATATAAATACGGAATACGGACAAATATAGGGAAGGATTTCTTGTTATTGGTTATTATTAAAAAGGGAAAACAGGATTTCAAGGAAGGGTATTAAAGCAAACTAAAAAGAGCAAAATAAAGCGTTGAAAATAAAAGACCGAGACCTGAGATTGAATCCTATCCTCATCAATATCACTGGAAAACATTTAGTAACAGTAGCTAATATATTTTCGCGTTGAAAATAAAAGGTAGGGGCTTGCGATTATCATTTAATTTGATTTTTCATTTAGTAACAGATATTAATATATCAACAAAACAGGGAAAAAAAGGAGAACCCACGAGAATGTGGTTTTTGTAGTTTTTTTTAAAATGCTATTCAACTTTGAGATATTCATGATAGTTGTGACCATTAAGGGACAGTGTGTTTATATTATACGAATGGATATTACTCAGATTTGTTTATTATTTATAGAGAATGCAATAAAGTGATATTGAGAACATGCGATACCTTTGGTGCTCGGTTTCTATAAAAGAAACGAATATAATACACAATCTGGAAAAGTTCGGTTAAGGCAAAAATTCAAAATTATTTTAGAACCCAAGAGCATGGATTCTTTTTGGACATTATCTGAACGAATGAAGTCAAATTAACAAGAAATGGTCTCCTGAACAGGCATAATTCTCATGACTGGATCAATTCGAATCTCCAGGACGCAAAACGGTAGGAGAGTTGACAATTCAACAATTCATTAACGCTGGATTGTTTCATAATGGTCATTGGATATTTCCAAAGTTGGATGATATTTTAAAAAGCTACATAAGCTACGGTTTCCTTTACTTTTTTTGGAAGTAAATTATACTACAATACAAATTTTCTTAAATAACTTGAAGAGTATTAATTTTAAATATGTAATAAATATAGTACCTATATAATGGCAATTTGATAAGAAGGACGATGTGACGCTTTTTGCATTTATCAGAGATCCACTTCTTTAAGCGATTGCTTGCTTCTCCAAGGTCGTTTTAAAACGATGTCTACGTGATGTGGGAAAATAAAATATATTTGAATTTGGGCAAATGTGCCGTTGTTCTAAGTCAAAACATTCCTGTGGTAACCAATACCCTGCGAACTTATTCCGAGATATTCTACAATGAGAGACTCTGCAATTCTGCTAGAATATCCTTAGGATTATTATTCGATTCTGTTGGCAATTTAAAAATTCCACCGCTTTATTTCCCGCTTGTTCGCACGAAACTGGAATACGCATCTCCAATTTGGTATCCTACAGGCTCTACTTGAAAGAGATTCACGAATAATTTCTTTTTTAAAATTCATGATGCATATTCTGTGCAATTCTGCGCGCATTTTCTACCTAAATTAATCAACATTTGAATCGGTGAGTGGAAGAGGGATTTATGTTAAAAAAATCGTGTTTCTAAGCTGAGGCAGTCATTTCGTTCAAAATAGGTACGTAGAATAATGATAGCAAGGACTGCGGGGTAGTATCACAAATGTATCGGCCTCACCACACAGATTTAATTGGTGAATCGGGGACGGCTGTTTCGAGGATGCGTTGATCCTTATTTTCAACTTAAGACCGAAGACCTTTCGCGTTCACTTTGGCACTTATTGTTGCCTGTAGCTTTCATTTTAACTACAAAGAAATAGCCATACTTACACACTTAACTTCGCAGCGCCATGTTATGTTTCGCATTGTCTTTATTTCTAACTTCATGTTTATAGGTTTACGAACCATATTATCTTACTACAAACTACTGATAAGAAATATGAAGGTTGATGATGATTAGATAGAAATCCCGGAGAATCTCATTAGTTTTCTTGGTTTTTTCTTAAATCTCAAGTGACAAACCCATGGAACACTTTACATTCATAATTTACGCACAAAGGTTCTTGAAGTTGAAAAGCTTATGTATCTCGTCGGATCGTCACAACAAAAAAAATCTACATGGCGAGGCTCGAAAATGAATCAGTCTGTATACGATCCATATTGACCGCGGAAAAGGGAAGAATATTCCTTGTTTGAGAACAATGTTTACATGTCTATGATCAATGCATATCACACATGAAATAATTTAAGGAAATCTCGTCAACAAAAGTTAACCGACCCTATCCTACAAGAACATTAGCAAAATGGTAAGTTCGTATCTGGCAATCTAAGAAATTAAGTTTACCAATAAGTTTGCGGCAGTGTGCTAGCATTTAACAATGAACTATTCCTATTTTCATCCTCTTATATATCATTTCGACACATAACAGCAAGTCATACAAAAAGTTAGTAAGATCGATAACAGAGAGATTAAAAACAACATTGGTTCCAAAATGCTTCCTTGAGGAACACCTGTGTTGACAGGTAAGTTAGAAGATTTAGTAGCAGTAACATTTTACTGCACACTCTTTGATGTTGAATATTAAGAAGTTGACCTTTTCCTTTTAGGAAAGTTTCAAACCTTCTTATTAGCGCAATTAACGTAATACTTGGTATGATGTTCATATAATGTATAAATGGACGTTACCAACTTAACAATAACTTAGACCATGGATAATTATTTAAACAATTTAGAAATGATTATCTTAAATTAATTATTAAACGAATTCTTAAATTATTAGTTTTTCATATTTCCGTTCTTCAAATATAACATTTAGCAAAATGTTCGACAACTAATGAAGGCCACTGTATTTCAGTCGCAATTCTTTTGGCGCGACGTGTAGAAAGTCGAAATGCGAAGTGGAATCTCCTTTTCTTCCCGATTTAACTCACCCCGACACACGATAGAGCTTTTTTAAATAACCCTCGCATTATAAATTTACCATGGTACGGGACACCCCGAGACAACATTACATCGGTGATGTTATTTACAATGCGCAGCATCAATATCCACCCGTAAACCGTAACGAAAAATAATCCATCAAAGCGGCGAAGAATGCTGAACTACAACTTGTTCTTTAAATAGGGCGTGATCGCCTACGTTCGCAACTTCTCGACAAGGACCGGTCGTGACGCCGAAGACGCTTAGCGCCGTGTCTGCGCGCCTTAAGTCGCGCCGCCTGCCTTACTACTAGTGGTTCGTGTTATAGTGAGTGTGCCCCGTCTCATCAAGTTATATGTTAGGATCTAATTTAAAAATCCCGTTCCCGAAAGACACGAAAGGTATTAGAAGACGAAATTATTTTTTCCCTTATTTTAAGTCGTATGAGGGAACAAGGTGGGGTGGCTAATTCGAGATGACGTTTTCGGTGTATTTTTTGGCCAATTAGAGGTTATATTTTAATTTGAAAGGACGAAAACAAAAAAAAAAGCGACATAATATGCATTTACGCTAGATTGTTTCTCATTTGTTTTCAAGGCTATTATTTAGCCAATTCCGCTAGGAACGTTTGTTGTTTGTTTCGCGGAAACTTCATAGTATTTTGGTATTAAAATTAGTCCTCGGATTGGCATTAAAATTACAATAAACATATCGAAGAGGACTAGAATTGAAATTATACTTAAATCGAATTTGACAAAAGTTAAAGGAAATTTGTTGAATTTATCAAAAAGTTAGTGATTCTCATGTGTCTTCAACAGTGTTTTATTTTATTTTATTTTATTTAGGGAATAAGTGAAAGATCGTGGTGAGTGTCAAAATAACTTGATCAAATGTTTTAAAATCCCATCTCGTCTCATCTTGTAAAACAACGTTTCGATCCGATGTCGCCAGTCTCTAAGGTACAATATTACAATGAGGGACTATTAAATTGTTAAAAATTGTTTGCATGTCCAATACATAAAATTACTTAGTTACGTAGCTGTCTAAAAGAAGCAGCAGAAGGTATATAGAACATTTACGATTAATAAACAACGATGTAATGACAGGATTAACAACCTTACAGAAAAAAAAGACCATCAGAATATGCAGAATGCAAAGTTTTCATGATGTAAGATGCTTCAATTAATAATTTCAGTTAAGAAGCCACTTCGTCTAGACATAAAGTTTCTCCAAAACAAAGAACTAACACCTGGACTGTTTATTTTTCATTGAAAATCACCAAAACATTTGGCGCTCTAATATAAATTTTTTACGTTGTATGATTTATTACTGGTAGGTGCTTATGGATTACTGAGTTGAGCATCTAACTCGAAAAATTGGACGATTTCAAACTTTGATTTGAATTGGATTCGTTTCAATTTGTTGATTAATCTCAAATCTAATTGGATTCGTGAGTCATTTTAATTTGTTCTTAAGAAGATCTTCTTCTTCTTCTTCTGAAGTCAAGCCAGGCCATCTAAGCTTCTTTACCCCTCGTTTGCAGCCCGTGTTGTGGATTGGATATCTTCTAGAGAATAAATTTTGTTCTATATCACAGCATTTCGGTTCAATATTAATTCAATCATAAATGCGATCGCTTACGCAAACGATTCTGCATTTGGCGAGAGATCTATCTTGTGGATCTTCTGCTACTATTGCCACCAAAGGGTTCGCGGATTTGTCCGCACGCTCTACGGTTTTTCTGGCAGGCTCTTTTAAGTATTCCTGCAATAGTGGTGCCTGCAGCTGCTTCTGCATTTGGGCATTGTGGTGCTCCTGGTAGACGCCTTATGTACTTATGTATTGATAATTTTTTGCCGTATGTGTATAGACAAAGCAAGGAATCATATATAATATACAGACTGTTCAGTTTGAGCCTCATTCCGTGGGTAACTTTTTTACTTCTAAAGTAATAGCGATAATTAAATTACAAAACAATGGAATTTTTTGGACTATACCACATCACCGGAAAGGACTCTTTTAAATTGAACACTTTGTATATTTTTATATTTTTGGAATCTACGTGTCATTCTGCATCTGAATCCAACATTTTAGAAAAATACTTCCACTTCCTGTTTTCAAAAGAGAAGAGAGAAGAAGAGCTGATCTGCGCTTGGTTCATAATTGTGTAAATGTCTAAAAGCATCTTTAGATTATAATGTTGTTGTCGATCCGTTGTATTTTCTAGTTGCGTTCTTACAATTGCTTTCTAAAATGATGCAGAATGGCTCGTGAAATATATACAAGGTGTTCCATTTCAAAAATTAAAGTTGGAGCCACCGGTGCAGTTAATAATTTGTCTGATACGAGATTCACAATCTACGACAAAAAATTCAATTATATCGTAACTTAACCGTTCTTGTATTTTTAGAAACAAAAAAGTTACCCATGTTCAAACTGAACACTCTGTATATGTAGTGACGTAAACGTTGTTTTCTAAGCTAGGAAAAAAGATGAAAGAAACACGTTTATTATTGCTAAAAAAAACCTTTATGGTGCATTTCAGTGAACAAGCGAAGTAAGTTAAAGAAATAAGATTTGCCGGAAATAGGAGTAGCGTTAGACGAAAAGCATTTTACTTAACGGGATAACAAAGAAACAATGTTTTTTTGAAGTTCTGCTTTTGTTCTTGTATGTTGTTCAAACAAATTGTTTTCAGATAAAATTAATAAAAAACAAATTTTGAAATAAAAAACGCAACCATCTTGCTTTTTTTTTAAACTTTTGGTTGGAGTTGCTACACTGGTTTGGTTTGTTGTATCTGTTGTAATTTGTTTTGTATTTTATGTTGAAATAGGGGTATGGATTACGTAATTTTTAATTTTCTACATCCTCAGTTCGTAGTTTTAAAAAGTCTTTATTTGAAACCACTCTATAACCAAATAAATTAAGATCGCGTAGGAGTTAATTTAATAACGTAAAAGAAACGTGATAACGTTGTTCAAATCACCCCTGTATATATATTGCAGCCTTATTTCTTTCATGTTCAATGCAAAAATTACTTAATTTTTTAAAAAAAATTGATATATTAACAACAAGTTAAAAACAAGTAAAATTTCATTCGAAAAAGTAGCTTCTGTATTGTATTCCCGTATCCCCGTATTACTCTAAATTCGAAAATGTGTAACTTTAAATTTAACTTCTACGTCCTAGATATCTTGAAAACACTATACGCTTCACTACGAGAAGTACATACAACAAACCTCTTGCCAAGCGGAAGAAACCCAGTTATTGCAATTTTTTTTTTTTTAATGTATCGGAATACTCTCGCCTATAAATATCTAATCCCACGTTAGTTTTAATCGATACGTAAAGTTACTAGTTTTTAATTGAACTCAATTATAGATGTTGAATACATCAATTGCGTAACTAAAGTTCAGTAAAAATTAATCGATTGAAGATCAAATTTAGAGGCAATGGTGTTTATAAAGGGAACTATTAAACCTGGTATTCGAGAATGCGAAAAGTTTTCAAAATTTTGTTGAACGAACCGTACTGCTACACCATAGTTGCATAATATGTTCAAAAAGTTATCGAGAAGTACGGCTTTTAGAAGAAGATGGAGATTTTCTTCGGTCATTATGATTTTTCAAACAAGGAAAGCAATTGCACCTAACATTACAACATATTTAAAGAAATATATTTAAGAACGCCAATAGCCGTGGCGGCGTTCTTATTGTGCTCAACCAGCAGAATCCAGAAAAATTCTTACGTCGAACACTATGTTTCCGCATGTTTTGGTGGCTCAAACTCAAAATAATGGGAACATAAAGTATCTCCATGTTCCCATTATTTTGAGTCTTTCGTTTGAGGACCCCAGAGATATACTCATGTTCTTTTTTTGTGAATCCTTTTAAAGGTTGTCATACCTCTGGAAGCTTTTGTGTCTGAAGTGTTCCTGGGCTTTGTTGGTGTCACCCCGTATTGGGAAATAATTTCGTTGGCGAAATTGTTTCAATCACCTTTACTGTATACTTATTGGGCTCTTTAATCAAAAATTTTAACGTTCTTTCGTTAAAGTTTTAAATTACATTTTTTTTTTCGTATTTAAGCAACAACCAGAACTACAAAAATTTCTCAATTTTCACGCAACCTGGCTGCGATACTTATAAAGGTTGATGTTTAAAAATTATTGTCATTACGGATAGGTACGTTGCCTAAAAATATCCTGTTGTAAATAATTTGATTTTATGAATAAATGTAAGATTATGAACATTTAAAACCTGCCATAACCATTGGCTTGAAGCATTGTTAGATTTAAATGAGATAGATTTATGCTAGAGTATGTAATAAAAGTCAACAGTTTTTGAGTCCTGGTCTCATCGCGAAATTTTTGAAATAGCACCCTTATTTTTATTTTCGCTAAAGCCCAATGTAGCTTTCTTTTTTCTGCATATTATATTTCACAAGTGGGTTTTGCTCCTTACCGTGTAAAAATTTATTACTGAATTTTCTCAAAAACTTTTTTTTCCTAAGAATAGAGCAAGAATTCACAACTATACCTCGACCAAAATTACTTCTTACTGGTGACCCAATTGGTAAAAAAAAATATTGATTGTGCAATATTCAGTGGTTAGTAGCCCAGTTGTAAGAAAGCTTATTCTTACTGGGCAATATAATTTTCAGTTACCTACATAATTATCGCCGCTAATGCGATATGCCCTGTAGGGCCGTTACCACGTGTAAAAGAAATAGAGGAAGTAATAATAATTCTTTATTAAACCAACCCAAGCATTAAATTTTCGTAATCTGTACGTGGCATATTCATTTTTCTAAACTTTTGACCTTTGCTCTTAGAGAAAGGAATCATTCCTTACGAGGTAACAGATCCCACTTCTATCAACGTTCATTAGAAAGAACCAAGTAGCCGATTTTGGCGAAAAAATATGGGTTACCAATTAGGAAGTTGATAATGGCGTCACAGCTGAAAGACAGCCGGAAAGAATTAAAAAAAACAGGGAAAATTGTTTTACATTTAATATTCCTCAATTCTTGACTTTTATTTCACACTGTATAAGCCCTACAGAAATTTTTCCTATATTGTCAACTCACCTTGGATTAGCCCCAGCACATCTTATTACAAGAGGGAATCTATGTGAATTTAGCTTAACATGTCCCAATAGCTTTAATTTGTTTTTCCGTAGAAATTTTCCATTCCAGTTCTTTCTTTTCTTCGACTAAAAAGATTTTGCAGAAAACTAGTTTCTTTCAAGTTTTAATAATAAAAAAAATTATATTATTATTATTATTATTATTATTGTCTCTCGTCTTCATTTTCTCTGTTTTTGTCCAGAATTTGGATGGATATGAGTAAAAACAGATCTCATTTGTTAACAATTGAAGTAAAGTATTTTGAGCAAGCTTTTCGCTTGTTTTCTTGGCTCCCAAGATTGTATAGAGATAAAGAAGCTCTCATTAAATATAGGTATAAACTATAGCCAACTATGTACCTACGACTAAACGATAACATTCCTTGGATAAGTTTTTATTTAGAACTGATACCTACGTTCAGTTCTAATTCAATTTTGCAATTACGTATTTTTTTAATGCGTAAGTACACAAGTTACCTTTCAAGTCCACAGTGAAATGTTACTAATATCAAAACAGTAAGCTAAATTGAATAATTAGAAAATAAACGCTGACCGACAACATATGTACATACGTGTATGATGAACAAATGACTCTCCAATTAAAAAATATAACCCATAAAAACATTTAATTCAATTAAATTTTGATCCAGTAGCATGCATCGAACTTCAGTCGGAAATATCGGCCGTAGTTGGTTAGCGTGTATATTTTCGATTCATCCAGTTACCTATGGCTCCCTTAAACTGTAGATATTTCGTTTGAAAAGTGTTAAGTAACCGTTTCAAAATCGCGTTGGTGTTTTCATTTCGACAAACGAACAACGTGTGAAGAGACTATCATCAGTGACTGTCAAAAGTGCTAAATCCAGTGTTAAAGAACATGAGTGGATATCGAAGTTACGTAAGTATTAGAATATGTTAATTTTAAACCTAATTAGATTTAGGACAAAATACCCAAGAATTGGGGCATTTTGTCTCTAATAGATTATAGGTTTTGGGTTTGCTTTTTTTGAATGGTATCATTCTACAATATTTCTTGTGTGCTAGGGTGAAACCAACATAATGTTGGTTTTTGTGATTTTGCCACTTGCTACAATGGCGTATCGTCTTTCCTGTAAAATTCGAAGATAATCGTAATATGCATAGTAGACTTAAAAAAACATAAGACTATAACTCAAGAAAATAAAGGCAAATAAAAATGCTTACGCGCGACATTAATGTGAGCGAAGTTAGAGGAAATGATCAGGGTAAGAATTGGAATTACAAAGAGTTGTGATTAGAAATGACGTAGTTCAATCCTGTTTCACCCTCACTTTTGTCAAACATTTTGGTTTTATGTTCGCTTCACATTTGAACATAAAGAAATGTCTTTCAAAGCGCTTCAATAATAATGCATCTTTGTATTTGAAAGTATCGAGCAGTTGGAGATAACGCCCTCTAGCAAACGTATTCGTATCAATACAACTTTTTATAGTAACTCTTAACATTCTTCTAAACAAGTTCACGAGTTGTGCCATTTGAAATTTCAACAAATTTTCATTGAGTCGCTTTACTTATGATTCTTTATTCATAGTCCTCAGCTTCATTGTGATACTCGATACAATTTAAGTGACTTTGGCAGCCCTTAACTTCCAAATAAGATATTTTTGGAAGAATGTTAAGAAAAGACATATGGCACTTGGATGTGAAAAGGGGTATAAATCGAAAAAAAACTCGTGTTCCATGATTCTATTAAAGTCCTCCCTGCGCCTTTGAGAAAAGTTATATAAATCAAACCGTCCAAATATTTTACTCCGGTAAAGGAAAGAACTTTTGTTTGATTTTAGTTATTATGGCAGATATCTCGACTGTTGTTAGTGACTCGACAAAAGGTTATTTATTATAGAAAGGTACATTTAATTTCCTATTATTTGCTATAGCAAAAAAAGCACTCTAGTAGCGCAGACGGTTGGCCCATCGTTCGCTCCCGATCACGGATCGCTTGGTTCGACGTTGGCAGCGATGTCGGCATTACGTAAAAGTTTCACTTTTTTGCCGAACATTGGGTTGCAACGTTTTCATATATTTACCTGATCTTTGGGTGCTACTAGCTACTTTTATCGTGTACTAACCTTTAACGAACGTTCCATGATTGGCTCACGTTTGGCAACGTTTTTCAACCGCTGCACCAACTGAATTGGTTCAACATCGATCTACTTATGTCACTTAAGTGTTTACTTCTAAGCGTAGTTTGATTATCGATCAACGCTTAACTGATTTCGCTGACCTAGAGCCAATTGGTTTTGTATACTTTACTGACACTTTACTGACCGTGGCCAATCGACACTGACATTGCGCCAACCATACGACGTTTTGTACCAACTGAAGGCCAACCGTCAGCGCTACTAGGACAATTGAGCATCAAATTTGTTTGATGTTAGATGTAGCAGATACCTTCAAAATTTTAAATGAAACGTGTAACATTTACACGCTTAGGCAGATTAGAGCTTTATTCGAAAAAATAGGTAGCTGAATAAAGGAAATTATCTGGTAGCTTCCAGTTGAACAATGTATCTTAATACTGCCTTGACAGCATGTCTTATTCTGCATAAATACAACATAACAGCATGAACAAAGTACCAATAAATCAATATGTAAATTCGCTGTTTGCAAAACATTCTGCAGATCTGCGTATTAAGTTTTTTCTCGTTTTTTGCGACTTGTATTGTGTACCAGAAGCCCTACGAATACGATTTTTAAGATCATTTAGAGAGATCCGGCGATTTTCTGGCCAGTTGATGGTGCCCCCATTTACCATTAATTTTGCACCATACCCTTTATTTAAAATATTTCTGATCTTTCGCGCATTGTGGGAAGGTGTTCCTTCCTGGTGAAACTACATATCGCCGGGCATATCATCGAGATAGTCTTCGGATTTTGTCAGAAGAAAACCGGCATATCGTTCCGCATTAAGTGATCCTACTCTAGTATCGCCGAGTAGACCAAGCATACATAGCATTAATGGAAAATTTGTGCTGGATTTTACATTCACGAAATTGATTGTTCAATTACAAAGTTCCACCCCCCTGTCAAAACCAGCAGCTTTTGACTTCTTTCTACATCAGTCGCTGTTTGACGAATTGAATTTCGTGGATGTGCTTCAAAATACGCCAATGCTAAAATATTTTCACCATTTGCGGCACGTCCATTTCTTGTCCTTCGTACTTCAGTATTTTCTGCTCCTTCTTTGTAGTATACACCGTATTTGACGTTGAAAAATATGGTTTTAACGTTTAGAATTAATCGTCCTTTGTTTTCCTTCCGTCAGATAAAAATCAGTCCCGCTTTAATTTCCTTTTGATAACGAACAACGTATTTTCTCAACAAATTACGTCTGTATAATCTCTTATTGACACTTTCTATTCGGATTCTCCCAAATATTCCTAATTCTTAGTTTTTATATCCATCCCGTATCCAAAATAAACACAGAAAACAAACGCTATTAATTAGTTAAGGCATTCGAAAACCGTAAACCCGTTGAGTAAGCAATAAGATTCGGATATTCGCTAGACGCCAGGTATTTTTATCCATCTCCGAAGATTATAACATAACCTCCGCGTGTCCGTCTCTTTCTCTCTCTCTCTCTCTCTCCCTCGCACTAATTCAGTCGAGGAAATAGTGAATCTAATGTCGTAGGCATAGTATGCGTATAGTGAAACGCGGTATTCATTCTGAACTATTTTGAAATAAAATACGAGCTATGCGTGTGCATACACCTTTGACAGAGGATACGCTTGCTTGATTTTTCTTTTCTTTTTTTCTTTATTTCTTTTTCCACGCGGCGGCCTGCGTGTGTAAGTATTTCGTAATACGTCGTACATACCGGTGCCGCGTCTATAATTTGGAAATTCGATATTCTTATAAGTTCTTCTCGTTTTCGCTTCTGGATGGTATTTTTCTAAGGCGAATTAATGGCCAATAATCGTCGGTAATTCTCCGGGATGGTGACGTATTTACAGGATGCTGGATGTTATTTTACTCCTTTGATAATTGCGTTTTAACAAATATTTTATCGGTCGAAAATAGCGCAATTAGCGAATACGAATAACGCTGGAAACGAGATAGAAACGGGGGAATTCCACAGCCGCTTTTGATCCTAAAATCTAATTTAGTTAATAATCTCGTCTACATCGTGGTAGTTCTAAGATCAGAGAGAGGAATTTACGGCGGATATATGGTGGATAATATTTCATAGAAGGCAAATAGAATGGTTAGAATTGTATTATGGAATAACAAGACGTCTTAATTCATTACACGCAAAAAAAAACGAATACCGAAATAAACTTGTTAAAAATTTGAATGTTGGGAGCTTTGGATTTTATTTTTATCCCAAATTTGCCCAAAATTTAGGAAATTTTTATTGCGTGACGAATACTCGCAATCCGTTAACTTTAACCATTTCGAGGGGACATTTGCATTTGTCTCGAATTAGCTTTATGGGGGCTCCGTTTCAAGAATGTACAAGATTGTCGTGGTCCAGTGTCTGCCAACCAAGGCTTAAATTTTAAAATTTAAATAAATTGTAAATGACACCAATTCGATTCAATTTTATTGAACATTGAGGGCGACGTTATTTGAAATTTAATGGGAAAAATGAGACTTTTTACTTTGTGCTAGATGTCTAATGCCTGCAGTTAAATTCGTGCAGCTTATTACTTTTAAGTTCTGGTAAGTTGAGATCGAAATTTGCGATATTTTCAGCAGGGCTAGTAGGTCAAATATGGATTCGTCGAAAAACTTTTGACTAATGCTTTATACAGAAATAGAAACCACAAATTTTAGCCGTTAGAGTATCTCAAAGTTGAAATTAATATTTTCATTATTCACTTAAAAAGGGTTTCCTCACTAAAAAAATTAGAGAATTCGGATTGGTTACAATCGATTCAAAGGACAATCTTCTAGGTAAAAATATATATTATATAAGTGACATAGTCAACGAGAAAAACGAAAAAAAATGATCTCTTCACGGATTTTGAAGACTTAAAACTTTAAACGACCGAAACTTAAAAACGGTTACAACCATCGAGAAAAATTTACAGATAAAGTTTATTTTCTAACTTTTCAGCTAAACTGGTAAACCGACCCCGAACGCCTAACTGTACCTGTTAGAGTGGTTTATCATTTTGAAATGTTGTATCTATCAGTAGCAGTGTGTGATGACGTAAATGGGAGGGCGCGGATTTCCTCGTGTATTTCCGTTGCATAGTACACAATATGCAAAGAAAATACACGAGGGAATCGAGCGTGTTCCCGTTTACGTCGTCACCAACCGCTACTGTTACTTATCCCAACTTTAAGGCCTATAATTTCCAAAGAATCAGAGCAATCGATGCAATTTTTATTCTACGCCGAAACACGCGTCTTTTGATAATTCATGAATTTGAACACTGTGTTATTGAAACGTTGAACACTGGATTGTCGCCTAGTTTTGTGGTAACAGTGCTACTGCAGGGTTTCTTTTCAAAACGATTTGGGAAGGTGGTATGAAATTCTTAACTTAAGGACCACTACTTACATAGCTTTTTAAGTCCCATGGATCTCAGCCCAAGAATAATTGAGTGTGAGGATCAACTAATAATCCGTGCTAAAGCTCTTATCGAAGAGAAAATGCCAAATTAGAAGAGATAAATTTTCTACTTCTACAAACCATATAAATCGGAACAAAACGGGAGCTTTATTATCTTTATCCCTTTTCTTTTACGATAATCTTGATCGATCCGAAACTATACTGACACGAAAGTGAAGTGAAGAAATATCGAAAAAAAAAACAGAGAAAGAACGTCAGATCCGCTGTTTTCGAATTTTACTTACGAGAGGCATTTTCGGAAGAAGAATAGAACTATTCGCTATTATTACCACAATTAAAATAAATAAGGAAAAAAAAAATAAACGAGTTTTGCTTAATATTTTCTCTCACTTGCGCGCAGAATTGAGGTCACCAAAAACTCAATAACAGATTAGTTTATAAAACAAGTACGTAAAAATCGGACGCGAAATGTACTCACCAGAATGTGTTTTGCTTTACTGTTTACTTAAACACGCCACCTAGGAGATTACCTACTTGCTCCGGTATTTTCGCACGTTTTAATCTACATTAAACAGGCGC